>DWON01000559.1:0-31633 GCA_018251015.1 Phocides pigmalion okeechobee
ATGTTGCTTTACGGCGGGTTATGAGGGTGGCGGTGGTACCGCCCCGGGCGAGCTCTAACGGCTCTACCACCTTTCTAATTCTAATCTAATCTTATTACGAGTTATTAATATGAGTGTTTTATTAGAAAAATCTATAGTACTTTATTTTTAGTTTGGGAGAGTAACAAGCGAGTGTGAAGACGAAATGGTCTTAAAAGGAAGCTTGCTGAATGAACATCATCGACATCCAACCTGACGGGGTGCTGAGGTCCTTTCTGAGGTCATACACCAGGTCACTGATGACAAAGATAATCAGCTAACTTGTAATTATACTTGGCAATCACATCTTTCCATCCAAAACAAAAGAAATTAGTGGTACCTCTACGTTCACTTTATACGCTATAGCGTAATACGAGTTATAAATTTTCATCAAAAGTATTAACTTTTGTTTTTTTTCTATTTACTTTTGCTTAGGTTTGAAACCTTTAGTCCATGAGGTCCAAGTGGCCAAATTTTTTTTAAACAATTAGTTAAAAGTGTAAACGACGCCACAGACAAGAGAGCTGGTTCATATCACGCATAGAGAATTACAATCGCTATTAAACGCGGGAATGCGGCTAGCGTTCTTGACTCCCTACTATTTGGTCACGAACTCCCTTTAAATTGTTTTAATTAGGCTTTTATTATAATTAGTGTAAAGATTATTTTAATTAAAATGTAAATATATGATGAATAATGAGGTATTCATTATTCAACATATATTATTTTCTAGCGCACAAGTCAGCATATGCAAATTCCCAGAACATTCCGGCCATTCTCGGCCTGTTACCATTCTGGCAAAATATAAGAAAAACAAACTTACTATAGAAGAAAAGGTTTTGTTATTAATTTAAATAATAAAACATTTTATCATGCGACAAGAAATCTACTTGTTTTTTAACATGGAAATTGATTCATTAAATTTAGTTTGCTCAACACGATGTCATAAATTCTTACTATTACATACAAGTGAACCAAATTAATAACCGTTTGTTGGTTTGGTTGTCTTTAACTACTGATTTACTATTTCTTAAATTTTTTACATAGAATGTCTGCACCTCTGGTTGAAGCAAGGCGAAGTTCTTAGGAAGAAGTCTTAGTTCTCAGGAATACCAACGTATCTACATTCGAGCTCTGACGGAATTTCAGTCGTATCTTTGGTTGTACGTGGATGTCTACGGGCTGCGACTACTTCACATCACGTGGTTTGCATGCCCGTTTGCTACTCTTTTCACATAATAAAGCTATATATTATCATGCTGTACTATATTGTAACTAATCAATAATAAAAAATACTATTATTCCTAATTTCCATTGTCAACAGTCTCTTAAGAAAAATCTTTAATGACAGTATCTCAATCATTCTAGGAAATAAAGCTACTGATTACCGCAAACGATACATATATTCAACACAATTTTAGTCTAACACAGTTTATGTTCAAAACTCAATTTACTTATAAAGCATGTTAGTACTACGTACTTCCACTTTAGAATAAGACCTATATAAATTTAACAAAAGCCACTTAGCATGTAGTATTAAGCCAATTAGAGTAGAAAGGAACCATATTATTTGTAGTTATAGCTACAGCAGAAACAGACCGAATTTAATTGAGGATTTATGACGTCATTAAATTGATGCAGAAATAGTGCAGTGCGAAATGTGACGTACCAACGTGTACAGTCAGCAATACAATACAAGGAATAAAACTACAAGTAGATAAAAAATAGGTTATTATTTCGAAGGTGATGATATGACAGGTAGTGGAACAGGTGATGGTTCGAAAGGGGAGGTACCACACCACATACCACAATGTCATGTGTTACAATACGTAACTCTTGCATTTCGGTTGGAGAAGTGCGGTTGTCAGCTACACTTTACTTACACTACAAGGTGACTTTTTTATACTCAGGAATGGAAACGTATATACGTACAAGCTTCATAGGATTATTGTCTTGTTTGAGGGTAGATGTGGAATTGTTATTGTTCTGAGCTGCATTGCAGTATAATTTCTATGAAGGTTGACATAGTTATGCTGTAACTATGCTATGGTATGCAATAGCTATACTGTGCTACAGCTTCGCTATGCTATAACTATGCTATGCTATAGTTATGCTATGCCAGCTGTCAGTTGCCATCTTGGTTTTTCAAGTCAGCAAGACACAATGAACCCTATATAGGTTTGGATGAGGTAGCACGTATATTCTACAAAGTTATGTTAAATGCACAGCCAGAAAACAAGATATATAGATAAATATATAAACTTAGTATTAGGTATTACTTATGTAGTACCTTATATTTAACTCTAATTCCGTCTGTTCTGTGATATTTAGATCAATACATTGTATTAAATTTAACAATAAATTGCTGTTTATCCGTATATACGCATTTCTATATAATTTTTCACACGTTAAAAACTTTAAATTGTTTCATAGTGCTTTAAATTCCCCACAAATGCGCTGGCTAGCAACTTTATTGCAAAAAATATCAAACTACGTTACTCGTAGGTAATGACAAAAAGTTTAAGCTGCTGTTGTCTCTTGTTCGCTTCTTTTATTGAATATAAAAACACCATAAACTTAAACATTGTTTCATTTTAAATTAACTTAAAATATGTTTTCCACGCCATTGGTATTTTGGTACATCGTGTTTAATTCATGTTACTTTTTTTTTAAAAGTTACTGTATAATCTTTATAATGGTATTCGTTTAACCCACTGTTTGAGAAAAAGGTAAAAAATGTAGCAATGTGAATAACCAATTATAATAAAAACCTAACCTAAAGAATCTAAAGATAGCCTGTGCCCATGCAACGAGGTCCCAAAAAGCTAACCGCATTCCCACGCTGAATAGCGATCGCAATTCTCTGCACGAGACATGAACCAGCCCTCTTATCACCAGTAGCGTCGATACAATGTGGACTTATCAACAAAAAAAAATATCTAAATAACCTATTGTCATTATTATGTTTTCCATATTAGCATAAAGAAATTATTAAATGTCATACCTTCTATTCTTGTCTTACAATAAGAAAAAAACTTTTTCACAGTATTATGACCATGGATCAATTGAAATGATACCGGTAATTGGACCGACAATATAAATCAGTGGTTGATTGCCGACGAGCGATGCACTGATACCCGGTCAATCACGCTGCACAAGGCACGGGGCGGTTGCATCATTCTAATTGACATTCATTCTGATGTCCGCTCGCAACGAGCAATAGACAAAAGACGATTGTAGTATATTCATACTATTCATAGAATTCATAGAATGAATTTCACTTATTTCAGAAGGAAGTTTCTAAAATTACTGGACTATATCGATCTATGTAGATTGATGGGTAGACACTAGAGATCGCGGAACCTCCTTACATGCGCTGACTGGCTAGTGGATAAAAACCCACAAAAGCAGATTTGTTCTCCGAAAGATGGGATGTCTTTAAAAGTTTCCCCCTCCGCCAACATGTAATGAAAAGATTCCTTATTATAAATACATACATATTTTTTTCCAAAATAAATGAAATTTGAATTTGAATTTTGACCCTGAAGAGTGTCGACATAGCGGTCATTTTGATAATGATCATCTTTTATTATAACCAGTGTGGTGAGTTACAGCCTAAACTTTATCATTTGAGAAGAGATCTGTGCCCTGCAGTGGGTGCCCCAGAAAGAGTGAATATTCATTATTGATGTTTCTAAAAAAATATATCATTTACCTAATGTAACAAATGTAATCTAATTCACATTTATTTACAAAATTTGATACAATCAATAAGTAATCGATAACATAATTATCACAAATTGCAGCCTCAAAACCAATTATGGATGAAATAAATAAAAGTAATAGCTAATTATTGACGATGGAAACGCAGTCACGTGTACGATAGCAACTAGCGCGTAGTACTTCCATAATGCCCGCGTTTATATTCTGCGGACGGTACATTTGCTGTAAATCAGACCGATAATAATAATTATAGGTACATACGCCATTTGTAGACATAAGTACAGACAAATAGGTGTATTTTATACAGATATATATAATGTTTCATTGTCCAAGAGATACTAAATTTTCAATGTATGTTATTTCTAAATATCTGTAAGGCAAATTTTCTGCTATGAAAAAGTTCCAAAGATTTTGAAATTTACTGAGATTTTAACCCAAAATATTTTACTTAGCAACTATCCGACCAATCATTTCAGTAGAGATCAGACCCTTACGAAAGATTAAGTAAACGTAGCGTATTCTGCTAAAAATAAGGTCTGCACTATCATCCAATCATTATCGAGATATCGAACTCATGAGATCGAGATTCATTGCCCTTTCGTTTCTTTGTAAAGTGAAAGTATCGAATATACGTGTATGTTTTGTATATTTTTTGTGATATTTCAAAATACATATGAAAAATTCAACTTTATTTTATATTCTACAATAAAATGCTTCCAAAGTATAGTAAGTCGAACCGGCGTGATCTTGTTAGTGTGCAACCACACATTTAAACTGAAACGCAAGAATTGCTTCACGCTACAAATATATATGTGTGTGTGTGTGTGTGTGTCTGGCGATAGAATCTCATTAATAAAACCATACAAGTTCTTCTTTGCTGTTATTTGATTGTATCTACTAAATATAACATTAATAAAATATTACATGTTTTATATAACTTACAATTTAATAAATAATCAAGTCTAGTGACCACGAGCCATGCAACTGATTCGCAATGTCGGCAATCAAAAATAAAAATCGTTAATCTTAAGTACCTACATAGTAAAAAAATAAATAAAAAAAAAACATTGATGTCGTTTACTCGTAGTAAAATGGACATAATATATCCAAAATACTCGCATGAATTCATAAGATATGCTGATATCATCTGACCGGTATGATTTGAACAGAATAGTTTCCAAGAGATTACGCGTATCATGCGCTCCCGAAGGTACGACCGTTCTTATCCTCCGAACATTATCAGAACACTCATGTAAATAACATTGAAACCGGGTATCTAGTGACTTTCATGCTTTTGTTAGATAAAAATATAACAATAGTTCAAGGTATTCTTGAGCAGTTTACCAAATTTTGTAGATGCTTTACAGTTTTACTGCAGTAGCATCACTTTCCATAAGTATCTTTTTCAAAGCAGCAATATTTCTAATTCGTATGAGGGCGCAATATCTTAAGTTATATCATAGTAATTATTTTATTTTAATAGAAAGGCGTAGCCGGCTTGCTTACATGTGAGACGACCATCTCAGTTCTTAGGAGCAGTGACACATCTGCGATCGATTTCGTAACGTCTTCGTATTTATAATATAAGCAATATATATTTGCAAACTTTTGTCGCAAATGTATATATCTGTATATCCTATATTTAAGTACCTAAGATAAATAAATTACATTATCGTTATGAACAAACTGTTAAATTTTATCAAGCTATATTTACAATGAAACTATAATCATTATTTGGCAGAACTTCCTGATATTTAGATATAATCCATTATCAAAAATCAAAATGTAAGCAAAAGTTGAACACGTTAATAAACGATTTTGAGACAAATAACACAATATAATGTATTAAATACATATATATATACCTAATACATTTAATACCATTCGTTTAAAATTGGTTGATTTATAAGTTTATATTGTTATTAAATAAAATAAAGAAATACATTTTCTACTCGCATAGCTATTCAGTACGATTAACTATGTCATGAATGACACGAACACTCAAATAAAGTACACAAATACCCAAACCCAGAATCGATATCTAAATTCATTAGAAAGTAACTGTCTGACCGCGAATGGAACCCAACACCCTCTACTACAAAATTTTATTAATTGTCAACATAAAAACATTAGCAATAATCGATATTAAAAACAAATTAACTAGTATTTACCTTAAAAATCTTTTAAACGTTAAAAAATCTGCACAGATTTTTCGCTTAATACACACAATGATCTCGATCTGGAGTAATACGATTTCGCTAAATTTGATGCATGTAATATATTCAAATATATTTTTAAAAGTTCTCTGATCATTGAAAGGTAAACAACGACAAAACTCAACTCGAGGACTGTCACCGACCGGCTCCCGATATTGGCCGCATCACCTCACCCTTTTTATCTGCACTCGGCCGACCCTCGCAAACTTTCCCGGGAATCATCGCCTCGATCCCACCCTTTAATATTGTTACATAAACTTTTTCAAGATGACCCAATATCAACAATTTATAACGCCTATTTGTAAGGGTGTTCCAAGTTTTACAAGTCACAACAGTAATGTCCGTATGTTAACTTTTAACTAATTCAAAACTGTTAGTGCACCTTTTCCAATCTATTTTAATTAAGTTTTGGCTGCCGTTTTTCTAATAAAATCAATTCGTTTGTAATTTTCCACATGAAAGAGCCTGTAGATATCTTTAGTCAGGTAGGTATTACTTCAGCGTTGGTACCTACCCGATCGAACGATCTCAGACACGTCACACAGAAACATCAGAAATGGGTGTATTCTAACGTGACGCAATTCCTTTCTTCGTTGGAAAGGTGCGTTTCTCCGCTACACTTAAATACAATAACTCATCTCCTTACAATCTCAGATACGAGTAGGACTTTAGTCGTGTTTGAATTTGGGTGTAGATATACATACATGAACTGTAGTAACAAGTTAGTATCTCATGGTTTGTACATGCATTTGTTACTAATCTAACATAAAAAATATAATATATGTAATTAAAAATATATCCTAATAAAAATATTCTAAAAAGCAAATAGTTAATAAATCTGTAGTGTTTTATCTTGAGTTTATGGGTACAGTCAAATCATACGTTCTATAACATTTTATTCATTCGCAGCGCAGCGTTCCAGCTTAACATATATCACGAACTTCGAAGCGATAAATAAATTGGAATTTCTGTCGATATGTAAAAAGCAATCTGTATCTGTACGATATAAGATTTAACCAATAGTCTGGACTTTATATTTTTACACTACAATATTCACATTAAAAAAACAGTCACAGTTTCGATAAGTAATGGAAAGTGGGAGAACTATACTTCGACCGGCGAGGTACCAGCGCCGTCCTCATAATCCGTCGTAAAGCATTACTTGTATTTCAGTTGGACAGGTGCGGTTCCGGCTACACTTGGAAGAGAGGTGACCATCTTAGTCCTCAAGAGTAGCAACGTATCTACTACGTTCGAGCTCACATAGTATTTCTGTCGTGTTTGTGCTTGTGCGTGGATGTCTATGGGCTGCGACTACTTAATATCTACGTAATTCTCACATAAAAAAGTTATAGGTACATCTATGTTACTTAAAGTTTTTTATCTACATGTACATTAAGTAAAGTCCTCAAATAACTAAGAATGTATGCAATGGGAATATTATAACAAACTTACATGTTTCACAATCACGTCGGCACATATTCGTTCTGGCAAATGGCGTATTTTTATAGCGATGCCTGACGTTTGGACCAAATAGGAAATTGTTGCCACTCCCAAGATGCCTACCATGTCGCGAGATGTGTACGCGAATTATTCAGTTTTTTACCTCCTCTCGGGATGATCCCTCATCTCAACACAAATGACGTAACCATCCTATCTGAGCACTTGAAAAGGGAACTAAATTACAACGCATTACAGTCCACATAAGTCTGATGGCCGCTCGTAAGATAATATGCCTAATAAGTGTAAGCTTAGATTTCTTGTTTTTGCTGTTGTGGGATTTGGAAAGCTTTTGTTAAGAGTTCGGTCCTTTCAAGATGACAAAACGAGTAATTTTATATACATATTCGTCATAAAACAAATGTTTTTCAAAAAAATTATCGTTCGTATATCTATGATTTCTAACAACAAGTTAACGTCAACATCAACATTTCATAGCAATTAATGTTATTATTAGCTTCATTTTAAACTTGACCAAAATGTTGTCTATCTACCGTTGATCCCAAAAGTTATTATAAGCACATGCAAAGTAAGATTTTTCTAAAGAATCTAAGTACTACATATATTATCTGTTAATGTGGTTGGCTTGCTCCTAGAAAAATTGGCTTTGGAATCAATGAAAGCTGGCCATAAATCCAGCACCTTTACCCGCACTAACTCTTCGATTACCGGCGACCCGCACCGACCCGAAGTAGCGCTTTAATGAAGATATAAAAGTGAATGTGATTCTCCACGCTTTCTGCCAAGTAATCAATAAAGTTATTGGATAGGTCATTAAATCGTATATTAATTGTTTTATATCAGAACTTGATTAGTAGGTATTTGTGCTAAGTATGACATTAAATATATTTAAAAACATACCTAGAAAATAAAAGACGGGATTAAACTTTACTACCACAGCTTTATCCTGTCAATTTGATGCATGATATTGGAAAAATAGACATCTGTGTTTGAACTTATTGAAAGTCGTCATAGATTTTTTGGCATATAATAATATTTCCGTTATAATGTAACAATGAAAGAAGTTCAAAAATAGAACAATTGGCAATTACCAATGCTATTAGAAATGGTTTTCCTCTTGGTTTCCTTTATCTCTGTTCCCATTTAAAACATTTGACCGCAGGCTCGTTTGTCACTTCAGAAACGTTTAGCGATAGTGTTATCATAGCAATGTATCTCCGTGATCTAAATACCTTATTGATTATAATTTGACTGGCTTTTTGGGTAATGACAAGTGATCCAGATTACCACGCTGGAAATAGTGAGTTCGATTCCCACTCAGTATAAACGTTTGTATGAAAAGCTCTTTGTGTTAGTGATTGTTCTGTTACTGAATAAGCTATATCATTAAATATGTATTTAGAGATATACATGTACATATGTTCTTTAGTGGTCTAGTCAACATCATTCAGGCCTGTCTACTGAAAGGTCAAAAGGCTGTATTATCGTCAAGATGTTTATTTATTTATTTTTATTCATTACACAGCATACTGTTTTGAATTAGTATATTTAATGGTGGTTTTGATAAAGAGGCTGGTTTATATATCATGCAAATAATGGCGATTACTATTCAAAGCCGCAATGTCAGCGTTCTTAGCACCATGCCGCAAGGATACGGACTCCATGTAGATTGCAAAAGTTAGGCTTTTATTATAATTAGCTTTAAGGTAATCTATGTTAAACTTAGGTTTATTATTATGTAAATAAATTAAATCATTTTTATTAAAGTTTTTGATGAAGTAAATTGCTAATATCAGGCCAATTTTTCGTATATATTCTAAAACGATAGAGTCAAAATCACGTATATGTATCCTGAACTTGGTAATAATATCGTCGAAACAAGAAAATGAAACGTCCCTTATAAATATGATATCCGTTGTTATTCATGAATTCGAAATGTTCGTGGAATATTCTTGACCACAAAATCGGTGCATGAAAGACATCTCACTTTATTGTTATAGTATTATTGCTTCATACACTTCATCCTAAAGATTACTTCGAATTATGATATATGTATAAAATGTATAAAAGGTATAAAAAGATGAACGAAATACATGTTTACAACTTCATTATTTACTTTAAAAATGCCGACTGGTCCACGAAATATTAAGGAATTTGATGTTTGAAAAGTAGCAAGCCTCTGTAGGGACCAACTGATTTTACGTGGTCACCATAGAACATGGACAACAACATCTAATCTCAAACAGGACTGAAGTCGTTGACATTGTACATATGATACTGTTCCTGAGAACTTAGTCGTTCCTTATAAGTGTACCCGGCAACCACACTTCTCCAAACGAAACAAAATAATTGCGTCACAACGGCTTATGTGGATGACTGGGTACCTATATAAACTATAAGCTCCGTAAGTCAAATATTAGTAGAAAAAAGAAAACAAACGTACATACTTCAAAATTGGTGCTTGGTAAGTGATTTAATTGTTACATTAATAACAACAGTATGCTCCACACGGTAGAAGTAACATTATCCTTTCTTTAACTACGCATGAAATGCGGTATCGAAAAATCTTAAAACTGTCTAGACACAAAAAACTCCCTCGTACAGACAGACTTTGGAGAAAATTAATATCCCAATAACCTCGCTTACACGACCTATGTGTCTACTTAGTACGTATATGATTTCCAGAAATAGTTTCACAAAATTAAAGATTATGTGTGCATACTTTTTGAACATTATTCTTTATAGTTTTTTAAATAATACGTGGAGCTATTTTTAATAAAAGCCTTAAGTATAACCGTTTAAAAGCTGGAATTTCACTCGTTCATAGGAAATATGATTCGGATGGAAAACTTAATTTTAGTTAAGTCCTTAATTTTAGTTATCTAAAAAGTATCACTTGATACTATACAGCAATCAAATAGTGTAGATTTTACTAAGCACACAATCCGCTATCAACCCTTATAGTCATGTAAGTAAATGTGAAATGCTTACGTTTTTATTACAGTATTTTCGTGTCCTCTTTTTCAAAGTTTTAATGAGACACTAGCCACGTCCAACAGCATCTAGAAAGCAAAAAGCTTAATATAAAGTTTAGACATTGCAAGCAAAAGTTACGACATTTTAAATTCTCTACTTATTCTGGACAATTTTTACTATGTACCGGGTCTCACGATTAATGATTTTTTTATTTCCGAAACCATTTCGCCGTGACCACGAGACATGAAATTCGTTCGAAATATCGGCAATTAAAAATGAAAAATTGTTAATCGTGAGTACCCGGTTCATAGTAAAAATGTATAAATTCCGCGAAAATTAAATTTCTTTAATCATACTTTATTCTGGACAAAACAAAAATGGGCACAATTATGACTCAAATTTTGTATTCATATGTACGTTGTACCTATTTCTGTGGTATAATTTTCACTCTGACGTTATTATTTATTTAAAAGGGGTACGATGAAAAACATTAAGTAAATATGTCAGAAAATAATTGTGGGCACCAAATTTTCGTCATCAAGCATTATCTAAACCAGAGGTGCGACATTCGCCGCTAATCGCTTAGCAAGCGACATGCTTACATAGAACTCTAAAAGATTTATATTTGTAAGGAATCCGAGGAAAATTCGCAACGAAAACCTGTCTCTCATAGGACATATCGGAATTGTGTGTCGACATTGCGTGCGAGAGAGAGATACACATTACCCCGCTAAGAGGGTACGAGATAGACTCACCTTTTGGTAGGTCATATTGATCTTTCACCCGCCATTTTGGTTCATGTCATTTTCGCTTCGGGCGTCACATGTACAAGGCTCGACGGCTGAAAAAAGAGAAGCTTTTATTCGCCTGTCATTTTTGTTTTTAATGAAATTATTCTACTTAAAGGGAAACATGGGCTGGCTGATGTGAATTAGCATTTTTCTTGTGATGAGAATGAAGGCTTCATGTGTAAATACAATATACGTTGGAAAACGTGGACCCAATTCTATAACCTGAATTATTTTAAATATTTATGTAGATATTTCATCGTTTTAGGGAATTATTTACTATTACTATTATTGACATACACATATCTAACATTTGGATACTCCTGCTACGTATTAATGTATCCCAGAGTCTTTGTCGTCTTGTCATATCTATTACGCTTAAGGAGTAAATCAATAAACAAATAGTGAAATTGTTACCCTTTATCGCGGAGTAAAAATGCCATATACCCAGATTGTTTACAGCAATCAGATTTAGATCAGAGGACTATTAAAACCAAAAATAGGTTTAAACATTTTAACTAAACCTGACTGAACTTTAACTGAACTGACCAGAGTGGCGCAGCGGTCACCATACCGGTCTGCATCATAAAGGTACAGGATCCAATCTCGAGCCAGAAGAAAACTTATATGATGAATAAGGACGTCTGTTCTAGGTATGGGTGTTTATATATGTATTTGTCTTTATACGAGGCCGTGGCAGCCACAACATGGGACAGTTAGAGTGGTGTTGTGCGTACAGAAAGCATCTATTCAACGCGGGAATGCAGCTAGTGTTCTTGGAACCATGCCGCATGGGCACAGACTCCCTTTCGATTGTTTAGGTTAGGTTTTTATTATAGTTGGTTTTAAGATTTTTGACATTATCAATATATATTTCTCTTAAATGGTAGAAAGCATCTCTAAATATTATAAAAAAGTCCCCCGTCGTGTCTATCTGTCTGTTATGATAAACTCAAAAAGTACTGGACGGATTTTCTCACAGTTTTCAACAAACGGTAGAGTGATTCCTGAGGAGGGCTTTATTGTATAACAAGTTAAGTTTTTTTTTTGTAAAATCGATTAGAAATTAAAGAGTTAAATTCAATATAATAATTCAGTCGTCATTCGAAATAGACGTTTCTACATGTTAGTTTTTGCAACTAGATAATGTATGAGAGAAAAATAATGTAAGTAAGTATAAATTCTACCCGAGCGAAGCTGGGCCGGGAAGCTAGTTATGTATAAATAAAACGCAGTTCCATGTAATGGAAGCTAATAACAACGATTGTATTTAAAAACAATGTAGAAAAGGGAGTAACAAATTTCAATATAAACTTATCGGTTGGATGAAATAAAGTTATGCTAATAAAAAATAATGCCGATATTAAATTGGGTACAGATCTCGCCCCGCGGGAGCCATTTGGCCATGGATGTTAGCAATTACACACCGAATTGAGAATATTTTTGGATGTTTTAAGATATCAACGTGTTGTTTTTCATAAACCAATTTAGGAACTCCGGGTAGAGGATAAAATACAGTCGGTAAAAATACTTTGCAACGGACAGAGAGTAAAAAAACAAGTCTCCTCATAGTCTCTATATCTTCAGTTTTGAAGTTTTGAATACTCAGATGGAATACATAAGCATGTAGGTAAATCATAACTAATTAATAATCTTAATTAGAACTATAACAACAGCGATATTAGCCTTTACATATACTTACAATTGCTTACAGTGTGATTTGAATAATTTTAGGCTTCAAACTTAAGGCCTTACTACCATGTCTTATAACTTGCACTAAAATACGTTTTAAACTTATTTACATTTTTTATGAAGAGCCACAAATAGAAAGGAATAACCTTGTATAAATTTGTCATGAAATTGAAATATTATCATTTTTCCTTTAATAAAGAAATAGACAATGCAATGTGTATTAATATAAGCCTGATACAGGATTGTTTTAAAAATTATTTTTACGAGATGAGAAAGGTCTCTGAAAAAACTGCACACGAGAATCCATTGTAAAAATAAATATTCAAATACAAACACAAATGCCTTGCACACTCATTGAGCAGAAAGTAGATATTTTTAAATTGTATTTTTTCGTCGCATAAACAGTTTTCAAGTTAGAGATGGGTTTATGTGTTTAGGCTGCAAGCCATATTTGCTTAGTCCGATTAATTAAACACGCCCATAATATAATTAAACAGACGCTGCATATTGCGAAGATTAAGCCGGCTTGCTTGCGTTTCAGCTTCCATAGTTAAAACTTTGTTGTAACTGTTTTATTGTATGCTTTCCATTTAAAACTCAGACTTCTTTTGTGAAACTAACGCCCATAATTTACTTTTAGCTAGAAATATATTTATAAAACATCCTACTAATATTATAATCCGTTCCACTAATATTATGAACGTCCAATTTTGTGAGGATGTACGGATTTTTATTGTGGTTTCAAGAAAAAACTATTTAACGGATTGTTATGGAACGATATTTTGTGGTTTCGCAATAATATAACAATAAGTATGAAGTAATTGACAAATTGACAAATCTTTTGTGAGTATTGCGTTAGGAATGATGTGTGCTTCCTAAATTACTAGAGTTACACGAAGACACATCTTTTTTTTATATATGTGAAGAGTAGCAAACGAGCATGCAAACCACCTAATATTAAATAGTCGCAGCCCATAGGCATCACCTACAACCACAAACACGAACGAAATACGAGTAATGCTTCTCGGCGGATTATGAGGGGGGGCGGTGGTACCTCCCCGGTCGAACTATAGTTCTCCCACCTTTAAACCTTTATCTACAGACTATTTCTTTTTAACTGTTGTATATAAATTATAAGCGAATTTAAACAAAGAAATTTAGGTATACCTAATGCTATGATTCTTATTAAGCGTGGGTGAAATCGCGGGTACATATAATAAATATATATAATTCTAATATAAAATATATAAAATTGTCTTTATTAAACACAAGTCCCTCTCACAACAAACAAGAAATATTTAGAGAAGTCTCTCATGATGGAGCTTCAGGTCAGATCGAGAAACGTAAAATCAGACGTTAGCAGCATTGACGAAAAAATAAATTTGAATTTCAAAATTCCCTTTGGCTGTTTATCATTTAAAATAGTCATAAAAACATAATTATTTATTTATACTAGCAGGGTGTTTAATGATTACTATTTTACTTTATATTACCAGTTAAATTTACTAAAATAAATTTGGTAAGCCTTTAACTATATTGCAAAATTTACATAAGGCAGCTATGAATTACGATTTCCACAACGGCCATCAAAGCGAACGATTAACACTTCCCAGCAACGTTGCCCAATATAAACCGAACCCTAGTTTACGTACAAAGCAACCCTCTTCAGAGTTTATGAGGGGTCAACGAAGAAAGGTCGGTTGGTTTTATTGGAACAGAATCCGGTGCCTAGCTTCGGACAAGGGACATACAGCCGAACACCCTAGATAATTGTCACCGGCAGTAGTCGGGGGCAATGAACTGCGACATTACGCGTGGGGAACTAACACCTCGTGTTCCTAGTTACTTTAGATAAGTTATAAAATATTTGGTTTAGTTCACAAACTTCATTATTCAGTAAGTTTCATAGATTTATCTAACTATTGAACTTTTTACTGCACAAATTCATAGACGTAACAGGATATTTTGCAAAATTTAACTTTCTTAAGCACAGTTACATAAAGTAAAACCTAACAAACAAACTGATAGCCCAATTTTACTGTCCTTAGATAACATTAATATATGCCTAGATTACAAATATATCATTATATATGCCTAATAACATGCATATCTATATTTAGGGATTACACTAAACGTTAAATACTAAATCTTAATTATATAAATTACCATACCCTCCAAAGGGATATTCGGCGACTAAGTATCTATATACAAATTTACTCCGTGTAAAGTCTAAATTTAAATGTATATTTATAATAAGTCTTAAGTAATATGAATTGATGTAACTAAATATATTTTTTGTATTCCTTTTTCTTAAAATACCAACTTATGAGGCTATGCAAAATAAAATAAATAATACATATAACAAAAGTAACGAATCAACTTGCAAATTAACTTGTGTTGTGCTATTGAATATATATATGTATATTTTATAACAAAAATGGAATTCAATTAAATACGCTACGTACCTAGATTTGCACAGAGTATTTGTTTTATTTGAATTTAAAAAATACAAAACGAACTGCGCTATCTCGATACCGCAATTTATGTGGCCATTTTTCTTTTTCAGCTGAAAATAATAGCCTGATATCGATAAATCATCCAATAAATTTACTAATCGTAAACCAAAGAACAACCGCTTGCTGTTTTATTTTCCTTCTGGCAGTAATCTGTACTGTCCGTGACATAAAAAATAAATTATCCAGCCTATAATTGGATGGTAAATTTTATAGCGGCCATAAAATTACCATGAAACACTGCAAATAGCTTTTAAAATCAACATTTTGTGAACTTTTGTCGATACAGTGTTTGCAGACAGGCGGAGAGCACATGTATTTATCTGTATGTAGATACCGATGTACTGAGATTGAAATACAAAACGTGGCTTAATATATACAATACCGTATATCCCTGCATTAAAAAAATATAAAGGAAAATAGGCACTATAGATTCAGGCATTCACTACCAAAAAAATATCATGAGCTTTTTTTTTCTAAACGATTGATGGCTATATTGAACAGAAAACTTTAGATCTAATTAAGCCTTTCTACGCTCCGGTGAAGCCATTTGCAAGAGACTAGTCTCAAATATTACGAATATCAGGGTATAGTAATAAAAGTGAGTGTAGCGCTTCGTAGCGAGTTCTGGCATGAGTTCAGAAGTGCGGTGTTAACGCGGACATTCCCGGCATCTGTCTGCATGCGCCCGAACGTTTTTAATATAACACTTTCTTGCTACATAATAACCGAAGTAGATACATAGCGCAAAAGGCTGCACACGCACTTTCATACAAGTTGACGTTACGTAATATTATTTTACATCGTAATAAACCAAATTTACAAAGCGATTTGTTCATACGCACTGTCATACAAGTTGACGTTATGTAATATTTCCAAGGTACGGTAAGTAAGGAGCACTGTAAACCTGGGAGGTACCACCGCCACCCTCGTAATCCGACGTAAAGTATTACTTGTTTTTCGGTTGGAGAGGTGGGGTTGCCGGCTGCACTTTGAAGCGAGACGATCATCTTAATCCTCAGGAGTAGCAACGTATCTACGTTCGAGCTCAGATAGGATTTCGGTCGTGTTTGTGGTTGTAGGTGATGTCTATGGGCTGCTACTACTTAACATCAGGTAGTTTGCATACTCGTTTACTGCTCTTTTCACATAAAAAATACAATACAAAAATACAAAACGTTATTTTATTAATAGTGTGACCTTAATTTCATACTGAAAATGAATTATTTATTTAACTACTGATTTTATTATACATTTACAACATAATAAGCACATCAAAGTAATTTGTCGATAATAAAAGTTATTTAATTGTATTTTAAAAGTATTTCAAGCAATATGTTAGTTACAAAGTTAATAAACTTCTGTCAATAACACAAATCATGATTATTTAACATTTTTCAAGATAATGGCATCGAGTTCATTATTTATCTTCAAAGACGTTAAATTTTAATAAATTATGTCGCTTACAGTTTTGATATTTGCTATTTTTTTATTAAAATGTGACATGTTTGAGCTATCGTATAATTTGTCAAACAATGTAAATACGTAAAAATAAAACATATTCAAGCATCATATTGAGAACATATAATCTTTTACCAGTTCGAATGTCAAATTGACATCCCACATTATTTTTGAAACTTTCGAATAAATAATTCGCTGGTGCGTAGAAAGCTTTACCAATTTTTGGAGCGTAGTACGAATACATGGCATGATAAAGTATCTTAACGATCATTGGAGCGTTATTCCACTAAAGATGTTCTATTCATGGCATACGATAGGTTTACACATTAAGTTTGGGTAATGTCAAGCGAGGCTAGTTGTAACTTATCTGATAACATTTTATGATCATAACTTAATATTGGTAGCCAAATATGTATATATCAAAATTGAAAATATTTCAAATATTTTTTTAAAGGACCAAGGTTGATCGACGCCGCTGTTAACAAGAGGGTTGGTTCATATCTCGCGCAGAGAATTGGGATTGCTATTCAACGCGGGAATGCAGCTAACGTTCTTGGGGCCATGCCGTATGGGCACGGACTCCCTTTAGATTGTTTAGGTTAGGCTTTTATTATAATTAGTGTTAAGAGTTTCATCATTGTACATAAATAAATACATTTTTTCAAATAAAACAACCTTCAAATAGATATAAAATTTTGCATGAATGAAGTACAGTTACAACTCTCAAATCCATAATCTGTATTTTTTATTTTGTTGTCAATTTTGAAATTCAATTATTAACAGATAAAGGCGCAGAAATATTTCCGAGGTGTGTCATAAAGGTGATTTATAGTGCAGTATTTTTGTGTCTGAAAATTATTTATATAAAATAATTTAAAATTGAAATATCAAGAGTACCAAATGCGTAATAATTACAAAATATAATTTGATTGGAAAATAGCCCCTGATATTATAAGTGGTCATAATTTTAAAACAAAAGAACTAATATATAATATTTTTTAACAAAATATAATAAAATTAGAGCAAATTACTTAACACATACAATACATGCAAAACTTGTCAGTGAGAATAACAAAGAAACTATATCTTACCATACAACACCCTGTTTCCATTGGAAAAAGATCCTACATAAATCTTATCGAAGGTATTATCATCAATTTGAAAATATTCACTAATCCCTATCTCGAAACGGTCATCCTCAGCAAATCCACTATGAAGCAGCATTAAAGAGTCTCCTATAATAGTACGGAGAAACTGATGCCCAGCAAAGAGACATAAAAAGTATAGCAAGCAACATCTAATATCCGCCTATCGCTTGTCTCCGAGTCAGTCGCGCTAAAGTTATGCCATTTACAAGTTCAACTGCAGATTTTGGCACGAAACTACACGCGAACAACTTAACGCCGTCTGTAAATTTGCAACACAAAATTAATTTAGACGTCGACGGCCCGCTGTGTTTTGTATTTTATTTCTTTCTTGCCTCGTATATATTTGTACGAGTTATGGAATAACTGATTACAAAGTTAATCCAACACTAGCAAATAATTTAACAAAACATAAATGCAAAGTAAGATTTCGTAAAATATATATTTTCTATTCTGCTTATTTATGAGATCTCCTGAAGTGGTCTAATAAAAATCAATTAATTAAATATACATTTCAAAAAAGGAATTGATAGACAATAATTGTATTGCGACAGAAGCCTTCTATGATTCAACCGTGAAGGTATCGTGCCAAACTGATTTCTAGCATGAAGTAATTATTCAGTTTTGATGGAAAAATATGCTTGCTGGTCCAGTTACATATTTTTTCCAGTTACATCTTACCACTCTTGCCCACGGGATGACCACTTACCATCTTTAATGACTGCTCGTTTGCGAATGCAATTACATAGAAATGTTACACAAGAAAGGTTTTCTTTTAAATATCCTGTTTTTAACGAACCATATAGTACCCAATATTTTTATTGCTTTCAATTCAATATAAAATGTGTAACAATCATACAATATGCTTAAATTGATTACAAATTTACACTCGAGCTTATAAGAGCCAAAAGAACCTAAAAGAAACGTGGTAAAATACGATCAGCGTGTAAATATTTGATGACGACGCATTTAAACCTCACGTGGCATTATTATATATATTTATTTAAAACTGACAGACCAGTGTTGCCGGAGCATGTACATGATTATTTTATTGCGATATTACTTCTTTTGATTCATATTCCATGATCCAAATAAAAAAAAAAACATAAATAATATACATACAATACATGGTCTCATCTTAAGCTATTTTTTTCAGAAGATTTTGGGATCGCAATCAATAATAGTTAAACAAATCAGTAAGTATGATTTATATATGTTAAAAAAAAATCATAAAAGTGGCAGAACTATATTTCGACCTGGGAAGTTCCACCGCCGTCCTCATTATCCGCCGTAAAGCTTGTGTTTCGGTTGGAGAGGTGCGGTTGCCGGCTACACTTTAAAGCAAGACGACCATCTTAGACCTCAGGAGTAGCAATGCATCTTACGTTCGAGATCAGATAGGTTTTCAGTTATGCTTTTAGTTTTATGTGGATATCTATAGGCTGGGACTACTTAACATCAGGTGGTTGGCATGCTCGTTTGCTGCCCTTCTCAAATAAAAAAATTAAAGCAAAGGTCTTAGTCTCGAGTACGTCGTAACTAATCTACAAAGTTAGGCAATGTCGGGCGCGGTTGGAAGATGAATGGGAGAAGTGACCGCTATTGGCTAATTTTCATACACACTTTCACGCTTCAGAAGGCACGTTAAGTAGACGCTCCCAATCGTTTTCGATAGATAACAATCGTTAAAGTTTGTCGATAGAACGCAATCTGAAACCCCTTAATATAGACTTGCCAATGACGAAATATGTATGTATAATAAAATGTATAGAGCAGTAATGCTTTTTGTCTTACCGATACGACAATACGACATGTCAACGACACGATAATTATTTTTTATACTGTAAATCATCAAAATCGTAGCAGTTCTGAATGTACTATATTTCCTTTATAGTTATTTTGCTAATACTTTACTAAGTAAGTATTGCAATTGCAATGTAATATCAGTTTAGACAGTACGTAGAGATTATTCGTGTCATCCCAATAAATTGTAGATACGGACGATATGATGACGTTACTATACACGAGATAGTCACCCTATGTTCTGGTAATTTAAACAGAATTCATATTTATTATGCAAATATATACGTTTATTTATTTATTAGACTATTGAGAAGTATTTTATTCTTTTTTAAATTGTTTTGTAACCAGAATATTTATCAAATCTCGCCTGTTCTACATTAAATTCCTAGAAAATATTATTATGTACCGGGTTACGATTAACGATTTTTTTATTTTTGTGTGGTCACGGAATAGTTGTGGAGAAACTGTTGATAGGTGCTAATGGTAGATAAATCGAACTACCCTACGATTAATTAGTATTTGTTACTTAGTAAAATCCTATAAAATGTTTTATATATTGACATGTAACTAGTCAATTGTCATATCGATTAAAATAAATGAAAAATGTAATTTCCCGATCTCATAATAAATATATTTATTCGTGTGGATCGCGTCGATCTGCGTAAAGGGACCTTTAGGCCGCACTCCGCAGTGACGCGTTTTAGACTTTAGGCTCACACAACAGATGGCGTTGTAATTTAAAACTGAATTAGTAAAATCTAGCAGAAAACTATTAAACTTATATTGTATATTATTGTATAATCTATAACTGTTGAATTATTGTTAAAACTACTTTGCAACAATTCTTTACCGTCATGTATAATGGCATATATTTCAATGCATGCACAATAAAGATAGGAAAAAGTGAAGAAAGTAAGCATATATATCACTATACGTACTACGATCAACACGGGTTTCGCCCCAGCGACTATTACTAATTCAAAACATTGACTGCAAGGTAACTCAATAAAAATAATAAAAGCTAAATTGCCATACGCCCTCTATCGGCCGAACAACAAAATTAGTTACCGTGAAAGCCTCCTCGAATATGTAAGGTTCTTGCTATGTAGTACCATTTCAAGTATGTTACGTATTAGTTAGTAACTTCTGACAAAGATGTCACTATTTTTACCCTACATTGAAAAAAACATAATATATTATTCTAATTTAGTTTTAAAATACTATATAAGCGATATTCGATATTTTATACTGTATATTGTATTAGCACAAGCATTAGTAAAAGATTTAGTAATACTGGTTAGCAAGAGTAGAAAATGAGGGTGCAGACCACCTAATGTTAAATAGTCGTTACAACACATGGACATCCATACAGAATCTCAAACATCATTTAAGTCCTAACCGAGCTCGTAAATGCGTTGACGCTCCTGGGGACTAAGATCTCCTCGCTTTTAAGTGCAGTTAGCGACGGGACTTCTCCAACCGAAACACTAGAACTGTTTCATGACGGATTATGAGGACGGTGGTGGTACCTCCGTATCGTATCAAAGTTCTACCACCGCAAAAATTAAAAAATAATAATTCACGTATTAAGATATAATTATACGGTAAAATACATATATGGTTCATCTTAAACAAGTGTTAACAAGAAGAAATACGTTTAATGTTATAAGTTTCCAATATTGTGATGCTACGCTTCCGTTTAGAAAGTGCGGTAAATTTATTTCTTAAAATAGACTTACCTTAGTCCTTCCGAAATTGAAGTAATTACCTCCACAATTGACTGTACTTTCAGGGAATTTTAAAGACCATCTCACTGCTGTAACGACTACTGTCTTAGCAGAATTATTAATTTTATACTTAAATAGGAATAAAAGCAGAGTAATAGACCAACATCACGGCAGACAACTCACAACAAACTGTTGACAGTGAGTAAACCATCTCAATGACTGAATCATTCCTGTTGGCGGGAACGGATGCACTTTTATCTTCCATCTCTTACACTCTCGTACAACTCCTGATACATCTGTCTCATGGGTGTCGATTAAAGTTAAACCATTACCATGAGAACAAAAAAGGGTCCCCTTTGAGCAAATCGTAATATATCATCGGTTTGACGTTATGAGCTTAGGGTCTTCGGCCAGTATAGTTCTGCTTTGTCCGAAAGCGGCAAATTTATTGGTTTAACGGTTTTGGAAACCAGCTTGCAAAGTTGCGCTAAACTTTAAATGTTTTATGCTTTTGTTGTTTCCACAATATAAAAAGGTGGCTTAAAGCCGCCTAAGCCGATAGATGAGTACTTAAATAGTTTTTTTATGTTCACCGATGTAATGGGTTCAAGAAGATATATCCTTGCAGCTTCTGCTACTTAGAGAAATATACCTTATTCCTTTTCAATAATTTTGGATACATAGTAACACTAAATAAGATATAATAAGAATTCAGATGATATTTGTTAAAGAACTAACTAACATTACCGTCATTCGGTTTCGGTGAAATCTTAGTTGCTATTAACTACTAACTTACTTACAACTTAACTAAATAAAAATAAATAAATTCTTTCAAAATTTGCAGGGTAATATGCAGCGGGTCTGCGTCATTGCTCGAAAGATCGATAATAAATTTAAAACATCTTTGTAGTGCCTTGCTTCTCCTGGACCAAGGTTATCATCAGTCCATTGGTCCCACTACTAGTCAACTGTCTCCTCTTAGAATGAATAGGATTAGAATATAGGCCACCAGACTGGACACGTTTGGACTGCTGGACTTCTTATACATTATAGATCTTTATAGAAAACTATCATGACGTTATACTTCGTCATTAAAGGAAGTGATCATTACTCTCTACTACGCACAGAAATTGGAAAAAATCTTGAAAAAAGGTAATATTCAAACGTAGAATTCCCCGTGTGAGATAGCAGAACTTTGCAATAAGACTGTCAATACTTAAAATAATGTTTATTTTCGATATCTAAGATGTAACTTGCTTATAAATATAGTCAGCAACACCAGACACTAACCACCAGGTACTAACACGATCAAATGCGATGAGCCGCAACCCAATACACGAATAAGCCACAAGAAGCACAAAATCTCACGGGCCGAACTCATTTATCAAATACAACAAAGAACGCTGGATTCTTCAAAGAGCGAGTGACAGCAATTGATATGTGAGAGTAATATAAATGAAATCAGAAATAGTAAAATATGTTAATAAAGTTTCTAGCTAGCCTGACTGAGATTTGGAAATAAGTTTAAGACGTGTGAAGGGATTAAATATTTATGTATGTATTTTTTATTTATAAAATTGAAGGTAGTAAACAAAAGTAGTTCATTTGATAGTAAGCCCGCAGTTACCATACAGATGTGACAAATTTCATATAATGGAATAACTTACAAGCTATGCAACCAACTCAGTCTTCAGGAGTAGCAACGCATCTGTTTGCGAACTCATATTGTTGGACGCTGCATGTGGATTTGTATGAGCTGTAAGGACTACTTTACCTAAAATATTCCCTGAACGCTATGACATAGGACTCTTCGGAAAAGGAGCAAAAAGTGCCCTCCTTCAAGGCCGGAGATGCACCGGTAACTCGTCTTGTGTTGCAAATATCAATAAGCGACGGTGACAGCTTTCCATCGGGTAGCCCATCTGTCTTCTCGTCTGGCTTATAAATAAAAAAAGAAGCGGACCTTTTTCACTTCTCTATACTTGTAAGGATAAAATTATAGATGAAATAAATTGAAAAAATAATAATATCAAACCATTCTTCGCCAGACGCAAGACACAAGACGCTACACGCTCGTTAAATGACGCAAGATGCATGATGCATGTCGCAAGACGCATGATGCATGACTTGTGTGTCATGCCGCATGATATTAGACTCGAGATTTAAGACGCAAGACAAAAAACGTGGTACAGCAATGTATGTATTTTTTTTTTAATTTTATTTATTAGGTTTACCAACGATTGTTACATTAATAAGAACTTAAACTACTTACATACTAAATATAACAGATACTAAATGCACAATCAATTAAAGATAAACCCAGCATGCGACTATTAAAGTAACAACTATAAAGATAGGAATTGAATCCGGATACGATCCCCAACCTACCGAACATATGAAATGAATTTGAATTTCTGTTCTGAGTTTAGTTTGTTTTTTTTATGACTTGTCTTCATGTGTAATTATAGTACTCACTACGCGGAACATTAGTGCGGGGATAGTCCCACATGAAGTAACTCATAGGAGTTACCCAAACATTATGCAAGACTCAAATCCGAGACGGAAAATCCTAGATTAAAATAAAAATACAAAATGTCCAAATACACATGTTACATACTTAATATTAAGACTGACGATAATCCTAATATATATCCCATAAAAAATAATATAGGTTTTAATATTCTTTTAAATTATAGACGCCTAGATACCCTTCATATGTAAAAAGTAAAAAGGAACTCATAACACTTTGTCTGTTTATCTGTATGTTTGTGCACGCTAAACTCAGAAAGGGCTCATTCGATTTGAATTCTGTTTTCAGGATTATATTGTGACGGGCTTCACTTAACATTGAGTGTTCTTTTCATTTAAATCAGTTAATAAATAAAGACGTTATGTCAATTTATGTCAATCATCACCGGACGAAGTCGCGGGCGCACAGCTAGTTATCGCACAGTCCGTACAAACGGGGCGAGTGCTCGAGCGAGGGCTCGAGAGCCGGAATGATTAATATACATTATGAAAGGTTCTAAACTATATGACGTCACGCTACGATTTATTCTGTGTGCAACAATTTTAAATGTATGTATATATAATCACAAGTTTTACATAGCTTAAGGGCTAATCAGATATGGATAGTATAACCTATTTCATAGCAAATGTTAAGTGAACATCGTACTTGTTACGTTTGCAATAAATATAGGTATATTCTACGCGGTGATACACATTGATTCGTTTATCTTAATGACATTGCTATCATAAGGCTGGCACGTAAAGACCTACATAGCCTATGACGTTAGAATACTTGCGGTCACATGATAGTGGTTTGCACTTAAAATCTAACAACTTTAATAAAACTGGTGTATAAGTAAGTTTATGGATACTAAATACGACGTAAATTTGTAACTGATAAATGAATGAAATTTCAAACTATTACTTTCATTACCATTAGATTTTTTTAAGTTGACAATCAACATCGTATTGATTGTAAAATACAATATTATTTTATAATTAAACAAACTACCCAATATAGCATATTTTTATTTACGTTTAGAAGTATTAATAGCATAAATAATGGAAAGAATCCTAGATGTAGTACATCGAAATATTTTTAATAATTATGAGGTACTTATTATTCATTCAATATGACAAATTAAGACTATTAATGAAATTATTTGATAAGATTATTTAAAATCTTTGTGGTATCAAACAGAGTTAAGACACTCGTACTAATGTCTATGTTTCCTTATCTGCAAATGGAATCTCCATTGTGTGGTATTTTCTAAAAGGTTGTGACAGGCATTTTAGCCACCGAAATACATTTTAAAGTTTTATCTTGTATTGGTTACCTATCTGAGACCCGGTATGTCCGTCTTATCGGCTGCACACAAACGAATAAACTAAGAAATGAAGCACACAAATGGACAAAGTCATTACCAAATTAACGATATTCAGGTGAAGAAAAAACCATTTAGTAAACAAATGGTTTACCGTGTGGTCGCGTTAGTGTTACTACTTTTCTGTGTCAACATACTTAAAACGTGGAAGATAGGTGTGTCTAAAATTAAAGTATAAAATGTCAACATCGACTCATTCTCCATCGCCTAGCCTCCAGACGGATGAAGACTCTAGAGATTCATTATCATCAGACTATTCTTCGATAGATCCCTCAAAACACGTCTCCAATACGTTTGAACCTACTCAAAAACATATTTACAAGATCAATGCACTCACATCTCATGGAGTTCAAGATATACTGTCTGATGGGAACACGTATAATACTCCCGATAACGGTTTTCAAGATTGCAAAACAGAAGTATTAGTGGGAATTTCGAATTCATTCGTGCAAGATTATAACTCCAGAGATTCGACAGGATTTAGTATCCAAGATATACTCGGATTGCATCAGTCGTATAATACCGTGCAAGCTCACCTGGATTTACAACCAAGATACGAATACGAAATGCCTAATTATGACAATATAAGTAACAGTTCAAATAACAATTATGGATCTGGAGGTGAAGAAATAATTCCAGAAGAATGCATAAACATGACTGACAACAATCACATCGAGAATTCAATTTTTACTAGAAACTATCCAGATAATGAACCTGTTCAGAATCGCCAGCAAATTAGCGATGATGTAAAAGATCCTGAAAGAGAAATAAACGAATCAAGTTTTCCTAGTGAGGTAAATATACCACAAAGTCATTTAAACCTTAAATGTTGGTTCACAAATGACACAATAGTCAAAAGCAACAATATAAAGACTTCTATCGCTATGTGATTTACCGCAGACCAACCGGATCTATAACGACAATTTAATTTTGTAGTCGATAGCGGTAATTAAGAAATAGGTTGAACCTACTTATTGCTTTACCAAACTCTGACTAAGAGGGACGTTAGTTTTTACTTTTGAAATTAATAATTAAGTGTTTTTGGTGTTTCAGAATATTTCGTGGGACAACAAATCTGGAGTTGAGCTAAATAACCCAACAAGTGCTGGTGAATTATCACTTGTAAACGGTAAAAACTTATGTATATGTATATTATATTTGTTGATATATTGTTTTACTTAAAATCTGAAAAAATAAAACGTGTATTTTTTTATCTTAAGTAGTACAAATATTCTTACACAATCTTACTATGAATCCGTTAATTTCCAACGCTAATATTATATTTATATGCTTTTACTTTTAGAAATGTCTTCCGAATCGTCGTCTTATCAAAAAGGGTTTACTAAGAGAGCTCGAACTGCCTACACAAGCTCACAATTAGTTGAACTAGAAAATGAGTTTCATCAGAATCGGTATCTTTGCAGACCAAGACGAATTGAGCTTGCTAACTATTTACAGCTGTCAGAACGGCAAATAAAAATATGGTTCCAAAATCGACGCATGAAGTATAAAAAGGACAATAAACACAACAAACCGTCATCTTCAGTGGACGATAGCAGCCCGTCTAGTTCTAAAGACCGTTCGCCTAGTCAAGATCACAAAACAAGCCATGGAAGGAGCTGTGGGGGCCACGATCGTCACCGGCGATTGCTAACGGATAGCCATGCAACCCACCACAAAATTTATCTATCAGCAAACGATACTCTTGCAAGACCACCTGAATATTCATCGATAAATTCTCTAAAATCGGTCATAAAGGACCCGCAGAACACTTTGGAACTGCCGTCGTATACACCAAATTTTTCCTACTCGTCTTATTATACGGGTGCCACGAGTAGAGCTGCTTACTCACCGATGTCCGAAGTTTATCGGTATGCCAACGATGATTCATTGCAACCGAATTCTACTTTACCTTCTCTGACATCGGAAAGCTACGTTCCAAATGGTGTTAATTTGAAACTTAGCGATGATATGATGCGTTATTCTGTTGGATCTCCGTATTATAATTCGATCTCTAATGCTGCAGTGATGCAACCAGCTACTTCTGATACTTATGGATTTTCATCAATACCATCTATAACGACCCCTACGTACGAAGATGGTAGTTTGCATAACAGAACTAGTACGGCGCTACCTCAAGATCCTTATTTTCCTTATTTAACACCAGACAGTTCTAGTCAATTGCCAAATACAGCAACTAATAAATTCTCATCGTACATATCTTTGTAAAAGTTAAAAAGCATTAATACTGTAAATAGTGTAAATATGAACTAATTTATAAGACATAAATTTTATTGTTTTGATCGAAGAATTTTTATATATGACATGTCTTATATCTATGTAATCTAAAGATGCTACTTATACGTACATTTACTTACTACAACAACATTTCACAGATTTTTATATTTTCTTATATGTAAATACATTCGATTTGTTAACACTATCCTAAGCATAGTTGAATATAATAAAATTTACTACATTTAATTAAGTACGTTTTTGTTTTTTTTTCCGAATTACTTTCTATAACTGAAACTATTAAAAATAACATAAAATACTTAGTTTACTGTTAGTAATAATTAATGCAAACTAAAAAAAAACATCGATATTCATAAATTATAACTGCAATAAGTTTTTTAATAAATAGTAGACAAAATAAATTAAATAAATAGTACATTTTCTACATATATAATAATGTTTGAATGTCAATAAGTCGCTGTAGAGATTCTTCAGGTTTAGTTGGTTTCCATGTTAAAATGTTTTCCGTTTCTGTGGTTTCGTCAGATATACTTTCTGGTGATATGGGCTCGTACATTAAATAACTTTCCCTTTGACTAATGGTATTTTTTTGATAAAAAGCGTTACCACAATCAGTTCTATGCGATAAAACTGCATCGATAACTTTTATTAATTCGGAAATTGTTTTATTACTCAGCGTAACAAATCCATACGCATCAGTATTTTCTTTTATCTGAGATTCGATATAATCTAACCGAGCCTTATGGTCATCATAGATGTCTTCAGTGGTGGAATCTGAAGTATAGGAATCACACTGATCTTTTTCCTTTTTCTCTGTCACCCTGCGCCTATTTTGAAACCAGACTTTAATTGCTTTTTCACTTATATTAAGTTTTTTAGTAAGAAATAACCTCTCTTCCTTACTTACGTATGGTCTTTTCTTAAAAACTCCTTCCATTGCAATTATTTGGTCTGTAGTAAAAACTGTT
The DNA here is from genome assembly GCA_018251015.1 of Phocides pigmalion okeechobee. NCBI lineage: Eukaryota > Metazoa > Arthropoda > Insecta > Lepidoptera > Hesperiidae > Phocides > Phocides pigmalion. The sequence goes on from DWON01000559.1 coordinate 28,641, forward strand.
CTTTTACGTTTACGTTTTACAACACCCTTGCAGTGATCTTGGTTTCGTTTTGTGTCTTTCTGACTTCGCTTCACTTCTACTTGGCAGACATCACTATATTCTGTATACACCATTCCTGAATGGCTGATAACTTCTGGATACTGAAAACAATTTCAAGTAAATATCAATGAATTTTATTTTAAAAAATGTTTTAGTAAATAAGTATCCATATGTTTTATTGCATATTCGTTACCTCAGGCACTTGGGCGGCATAGGAAATATTTGCATCGTTGTACAAGAACTCGTTCTCAGAAGTAGTTGGAGTGAGAATTGATTCTACTGAATTACATTCCGCGTCAATAAATTGCTGGGTCTGAAATGAAATTAAAATTAATTGATATAAAAATAAAAAAAAAACACATTATTTTTTATTATTTAAAAATGTTATTTCTTTACATCACAAAATAAACATTAACTTACCATATCATCATAACTGCTTGATTGGAAATGGTTTTCAAAAATATTTGAACAGCAAACGCTTTCACACTCCTGTAAGTTATTAAAATGTTTAGATTAAGAAAAATACATTAAAACATTAATGTTTTTTTAATAATGAAATTAACGTTATTAAAATACTGGTTAAACTTACCGGATCGTGTAATATCCTACGGGAGCAAGAACTGAACATATTTCTTTTATCCCAAAACTCCGTATTATTTTCAGTCATCGTATATGTCTGAGTTGCAATCTGCAATGACTTAATTGAAAACACTGGGGACTAATGAGCACTTGTCCACCCTTTTTCCCTTATATAGTAAATTTTGCTTCGGGCTCATTAGAGTATTCCCTCTCCAAAGGTGATATACATTGAGTCATAATGTTAAGATTAATTCTAATTAAGAATATTACCTGTAAAACAGCTGCATAGAAGTACTAATTACTTTGTTATTTTTAAAATACAATGATTTGGAGGTGGTAGGACAACATCGTAAACAAATTTATATTTAAGTACAATTTGCCTAGTTCAAACTTCAAAGAGCATCAATATTAACAATATTATATACATATTAACTTATTACTAATGATAAAAAAAATATATAAAAAATAAGAATAAATTGAACTATACTTTGACCGAGGAATTACCACCGCCGCCCTCATAATCCGCCGTAAAGCATTACTTGTGTTTCGATTGGAAGTGTGGTTGCCGGCTACACTTTGAAGCAAGGCGACCATGCTAGGCCTCAGGAGTGGCAACGTATCTACGTTCGAGCTCAGATAGGATTTTAGTCGTATCCATGGGCTTCGACTTCATAACATCAGGTGACTTGAAATCTAGCGGAATTTATAGCCATAAACAACAATATGGAAATGTCTAAATAAGATTATTTCAATGGTAAGGACATAGGTTTTCCTAGCTTCTGGGATAACGAGAGTGTTAAGTATGTCTTACTAGATTGCGAACGAGTATGTAAAGCGCCTTTTACCTTTCTACCACCAATATTAATTTTAGAGGGTAAACACAAGTCAAGAAATACAAAATGGCTTAATTAATTGTGCAGCATCAGTGTCGAGTGAATATTGTCTTATTAAAAATATTTTGTTTTATATAACATACTATGTTCCACAACGTTCTGATGACTACCTTAACTCCATTACGTGATACAAATGAGGTGAGCACTTGAAATTATACAAATTAAAAAGTATATCTAACAACCATCAGGATCATTGATTCAAGTATTTAAATTTAAATGAATACTAAACATTTTTATAATTCCCATACGTATATTATGTTCATGGTAATAAACATTTGAAAAATGAATTCTAATTACACACACTCCTCTTTAAGGCTGTACCTATTAAGATAAATTCCTCGCAGTTTCTAATTGCATCTATGTAACTTGATTTTAGCTCCATCGTTGGGATAACAGACCATTTACTACACTATGGCCTGAAGGGAAGCAGGAAAAATTAAAAGGTAAGAATATCATTAAAGAAATTATAAGGCAAGTCATAGTTATTAGTTAGTAGGATAAAAATTATGTGTGACGTAGAAACACGTACGAATAGATGTAATGTGTATGATTAGATATTTTTAATGTTTCAGAAATTACTATAAAAAAGACAATTAAGAAAAAGAATAAACGGAATCGAACAATGTTTACGACAGAGCAAGTGAGGGTATTAGAAAAAGTATTCGTGCGATCGAAATACATTGATGTCGAGAGACGCAAAGAAATTGCTGAATGTCTGCAAATCGACCAGAAATGCATTAAAATATGGTTCCAGAATAGAAGAATGAAGGAAAAAAAAGAGTTGTCAGAAAGTTGTGACTCGGCGAGCGACAGTGTTGCAGAGTCAGTGTCACCTCCACCTGAAACCTCACAACCTTCTAACAACGTGCCAAATAACTTTCAACTACATCCTTATGTAAACAATCATATAAGACCACAATATAATTATATTACTCCAGAAAATTATTCGAATACAAACATGACGAAGAATGCTGCAAATAGTTACGAAACTCCTCATAATTTTGCTATTCCTCAGTACACAAATTATATGAACCTTCATTACAATGGTTTTAGAAATGACACTGATTATTCTGCTCAATACTATCCACCACAAACAGAATTTAAATACTTCTACAACGCTGGAGAAGTAAACAATCAGAATGTACGATCTAATGAACAACAAGATTGGCCAGCTAATATTTTTGACACAAGTTACTTCTAAAAAACAGGTAAATAAGTCTTCAATTTATTCATTAATCCAGTTAATAATAATATAAATATTCGTTTTATAGGATATTTTGTGTGTAATATAGTTTAAGCCATAAAATTAATTAATATAAAATAATAAATTGTTAATAAATAAAATGTTGCATCTATTATAAATTAATTTTAATGTTTGTAAATATTTATATTATATTTTAATGACATTAATTTTAAGAAATATGAGATAAGATATGTTTAAATTTATAAAATGTACGTTACTGTACCTACTTACACGGTATG
>DWON01000560.1:0-31624 GCA_018251015.1 Phocides pigmalion okeechobee
GAACATGTCGCTTTACGGCGGGTTATAAGGGTGGCGGTGGTGCCGCCCCGGGCGAGCTCTAACGGCTCTACCACCTTTAAAATTTATTTTATACAGTTTAGCTCAATTTTTGTCGATCCATTAGCTGCAGCGACTACTTAACATGAGGGATACTACAAGCTCTATCTACAAAAAATATCTATTTTATTTTGATTTTATTCGATTAAGTTCCGTTTGATTCGAATAGTTACTATTTTATTCGGTGTGCGTCAATTTTATTCGATTCACTTCGATTTGATTCAATTACTTTCGATTTATTGGACTTAATTCGATATTATTCAACCTAATTTAATTTTATTCGAGTTCATTCAATTTTATTCAAAATGATTCTATATAATGCCATATGATCAAGTATTCAGATTACTTAAACGAAAAAAGTAAAATATATAGGTAGAGTGCTACGTACGTGCTACGAGTACAACTGAATCGAAATACCTAGCACATTGAGAGTCTATACAACACACCATTTAACACAAATAATTGTAAATCGGATAATCTTATCAGATTGCAAATTGCCTATAACCAATCTAAATAACTGTAACATAGAATATTCATTGCTTTGAATTACGACACTCCTAGCGAAGCCTATTAATTAATACAAATACGACGTGACCTATTATTTACGTCAAAATAGCCGTAGCTAATAGTAATTAATGCTTAGTTCGTATAAAGATATATTTACTTACATTACATAATTATTACAAAATTCCTCTTAATCCATCCATCAGTCTTTACGCGTCCACTGCTGGACATAGGCCTCCCCCAGGTGCCGCCACTCTGACCGGTTCTGCGCCCTCTGCATCCAGCGCTCCGCTATCCTTATCAGCTCGTCGGTCTACCTGGTTTAGGGATGCCTTGTTCTCCTTTGGCCAGAAGTGGTCGCCACTCGAGGACCTTTCTGCCCCATCGGTTGTCAGTCAACTGATGCAGATCTCGAGACCTATGTCGTTAAATTTTCTACGTCTACGGATCTCGTCATTACAAACTTTATCACGTAGCAAAATACCAAGAATATATCTCTCTATAGCACGCTGAGTGACGCTGAGCTTCCGGATAAGCCCTAATGTATAGGACCACGTCTCGGCTCCGTAGGTCAATTCCGTAAAACTCCTTATACAGTTTTTAATCAATATACATGCGTAAAAAATAAAAGACAGACAGAGAATAATGCACAGCCGAAACCACTGACCCATAGAATTCTGAAAGTCTGCAGATATGTTCTTTATATGACGTAAGTAAGCGCTAAAAAGGGATTTTTAGAAATTCTACGCCCAAGGGATTATAATAGAGATTGAAAGTTGATATGTATCGTAATATCGAATTCTACAAGAGCAAAGCGATGTTCTTGTAGATTGTGTAGGTAAAACCTTACTATTTTAATTAGTTTAAAGGTTACGTTTAGATTGTGACATGTTATATGTTAAATTTAGATTAATTAATAAATATGTGCATAATAAGGAAGGGCGTAGTTGCTTGCTTTCTTACGTATAAAACGATCATATTAATCCTCGGGAGTATAATGCGTCTGATAACGACTGTGGCTCCTGTTCTATATAAAGTTTCTTACAAAATCCATGAGAAACAGTGACTACTTACTGACAAGTGGACTGCACACTTGTTTACTATTTATATTTCATAAAAAAATAACAAAAATAAAGCCACGCCAAACAATGGACGCCATTCATCAGCTGGTTTATTACGAGCGAAATTCTAATACATCTCTCGGAATTTCGAAATTTTCTGCTACGCAATTTACGTCAGATTGCCAAGTACGGCATAATTCCCACTCCGATGTAAAATTCATGTTTCATGAATCCTTGTAGATTTTCGTTTTGATGAATAAAACAGGTCAGTAAGCTAGACTTACACCAAAATTAACAACTTTTTATAACGTGAATCAATGCTGACGTTCAGTTGAACGAGTGATATAATATTTTTTGAGATATAGATAAAATAAAAACTCTAGTATAGAAAAATGTTATAACATATCAATGAAATTACATAAATTTATTGAAATCGGTTCCATAGTTTAGCTGGCACGATAGAATTTTATCAGTTATAAGAACTAAAGTATCCGTTTGTCACGTAGCACCCATATCCATTTAAACATATATTATTTTTACTTAAACTTATATAGTTACTAATATTTATCAAAAACAATGTTATTTATCGAAAAAAGTAGAGCAGTCTGTTCCTCGCATGGGAAACACGTATACCCACATACCTGCGTACATATAACGTTAAATTATGGATATGGTAATTGGTAGAAGCGCAGATCGATCGAGGAAGTACTACCGCCGCTCTCAAAATCCCTCATGAATCTTTTTTTCGATGGGAAAGATGTGGTTGCAAATTTTAGTTACAAGTGAGGTGACCATCGAAATCCTCAAGAATTAACACACCTACGTACGACCTAAGATAGGACTTTAGTTCTTTTTGAGGCGGATTTTATATATCCATTTGCAGCTACCACTTAATATGAGGTAGTTTCTGCTCTTTTCAAAAAAAATAAAGAAAAATCGTAATACTTCCGTTTCAGCTTACGTATTCGAGCTTCTAATAAGCATACCCAATTTGCTTGTAACCAAGTTCTGCGTAAATTATGTCAGATTCGCAAGCTCAGCGGCATTGAGTCAGATTGCCACGAACAAGTAATCCCGCTCCAATGTAAAATTTACGTTCAGTGATGGAAGTTACGTAATAAATCAAGTTACGAACGCATTGTTCCGGATCCCAGATACTCCTAACCATTACATTTATCTTGTAGATAACAGAGTGCTTCTAGTAATTCAGTATTAAAAGAACAATGTTTATGAAATGCTAGTTTACGCCCGTGGGTTAGCTTGCGCTAAAGTCTATGTTACATTACTATTTTTTTCCTATAACTAGCGACCCGGCCCAACTGCTCTCGGGTAATAGAGTTTATATTTACTTACATTATTTTTCTTCCATACATGCATCCAGTTATTACCTAGTTGCAAAAACTATCAATTAGAAGTATCTATTCCGAACGACGACTGAATTATAATATTGAATTTAACTATTTAATTTCTCGCCCAATTTATAAAAAAATCTTAACTTATTATGCATCAAAATCCTCCTCAGGAATCACTCTACCTGTTGTTGAAAACTGTGAGAAATTTCGTCCAGTACTTCTTGAGTTTGTTATGAACAGACAGACAAATAGACTGACACGACGGGGGGCTTTGTTTTATAATATTTAGAGATTATATTTGCGAATATTTTCTGCTTTTACATTTTAATTACAACAGTGAAGACCTTAAAACTAAGGACTACGGAGTCCGTGCCCATGAAGCATGATGCCAAGAATGCTAGCAACATTCTCACGTTGACTAGCGATCGCAGTTCTCTGCGCGAGAGTTAAAACAGCCGTCTTGTCACCGGCGGCGTCGATAAAACGTAGAACGAATTATTTAAAAGCTTTTATACTTGTATATTTGAAGATAATCTATTTAATAAATAAAAATCACACATATGTTCGTGTTCATATCTACTTGGGGATAGAGTTTTCAAATTTCTCTCGTAGTGCTCGCTTTTATGCTATATAAAGAGCCTATTTGCAAAATTTCATACTTATACAGTCAACGGTTTTGATTATGCGATGATTCCCCGTATTTTTATAGATAGATAAATCGCAGTATGCATTTTTTTTTTTGTTCAAATTCAATTCAATTCAAATTCATTTGCTATTGGTCTGTTCTCTCTAAACCCGCGTGGCTCTACGGTAATCATATCCGTCTGCTCCGAACTCATTTTACGGCCAAATATACAACTAAATTATGAATTCTGGCGTCTGTTTTGAATTTAAGTAAACACATAAAGACCAATATTTGCACTCAAAGGAAATTCCTAGAGGAGCTCTAAGCATAGAAAGCGTTACAAAAAGTTTTTAAAAACACAATTTCCTAAACGGTACCACAAACACTACGATTTCCAAGAATACTTACCTGCTTCAACAGAAACTTTCGGAGTTAACAAGTTACTCTCGCTCTGCCTTAATTTTATTTTATTAACGCAATTTTCACAAAACGCCAACAAACCTAAAGTTTGCAGGCACGCTTAGTTACCTAACTTGAGACCTATCGTAAGTTAGCCATTAATCCACCCCAGAAATTCTATCTGAGACGGCGGTAAATTAAAAGGAACGTGGGTGCTAAATAAAAGTGTATAAAAAATAGCGATAAAGCCTAATGCTCTTGTCGCACCGCTAGCGAACAAGATTCTAGACGAGTAGCATTTTTACTAAAAGGACACGGGAAACGGTCCAGGGCCAAGGAACAAAATTTTTAAGGCATCTATTATTATCTATTTAGGTATCTGTTACATTATGTCAACAGTGTCGGACTATGAAGGCAGTGGCAGTAGATGCCACTTAATGAAACTATTGTTCATCTCTTTATAACTATATTTGTTTTAATATTATTTAGTGACAATATTAATACTATAATAAAAAATACGCTTTCTACACACACAGCCTAGAATTCCATATTTTGATATGAAATTCTAGTCTGCCAGTATGCCAGGGACACACAAGTACACGAAGACTCCGACGCAAAAAAATGTAAATTCATAATATATGTAGATATCTATGTAGTTTGGGATCGAATTCAGAATTCTCTGCGTCTCAGTAAGTATTAATAAAAATCATTATATATACATTCAATCGCCTTAATTAAGTAGTTGCTCGTTTGCTTTAGGCCTAATGCCTAAATAGGACAATACAGCCTCCCAGTTTCATTATTACTATTGTCACGAGGGCAAAGTCTATTATGCTGCCGCGGTGAGGCGTCCAGTTAATTTCTTTCCTTTGTGAATTGTCGCCTAAGAAGGAAAGTAGGCTTTGAAACAAAGAACACTGTAGATATTTGACAAGATTTAATCTTTAGAATAGATTTTGTTTATTCAAATTTAAATGAGTTTCGGCGAGTCCAAAAATTAATGAATAAATTAATTTGAACTCTTGTTTTCATTCATTCTTAATTTTACTTCATTTCATTTATTACGATTAAATTTTAATGAATAAGTAGGTGTAGTGTTATACAAATAGCAGTAGAACTAGATATAGTTCGACTGGGGAGTTACCGCCACTCTCATAATCAGCTATGACATATTAGTATCTTATGACGGCCGGCGAATTAAGAGCGGCTGATGTTGATCTCAGTACTTAGGATTAGCAACATAGAACTTCGTAGACCTCACTCCTGTTTAAGGTTCTCAGTGAGTGTGCCAATTTGTAGTAACGTAAGATATGTTACTACAAATGAAACAAAACAAAAGACCATAAAGTTATAGAAGAATTTTATAAACAAATAACAAACTGTTTGTTTATAATCTATTAAATTATTTTGAAGCAATAAAAATTGAGTAAGTTACAGAAATGTCTTTATCTGTTCTGTGTAACATTTTATCTCCCTAATCTTGTCCGTCTTCTGTAGCAGCTCTTAATTTTACCATCTACGAAGCGCGAAGAAGTTTTAGTTAAAAAATAATATGTTTACTGTAAACAGGTATACAAGTAAACTGTTCACTTATTCTAACAACGAAGGAACGGAGAACTAAGATGTTCTGCAAAAATGCAACAAGAATAGTCGCTTTTAAGAGGAAGACTGCTTGAAGTGCTCTCAAAATTAATAAAAACCTTTTAAAAGATCAGGCTCAACTAAAATTGCAAAGTTTAAGAAGAGTGAGCTAAGATTGCAACAAATGGATGGCACCAAGTCTTTGTGTCCCACTTTTATGAAATTTCTGCAACTTTGAACTGAAATTGTTGAACAGTTTTTAGTTAAATGAATGTTATTTTTTTTTATTGCGAAAGAGTAAGAAACGGGCATGCAGGCCACATGATGTAAAGTGGTCACTGCAGCCCATGGACAACCACGTCCAATCTCAAATAGAAGAGAAGTTCTATTTAAGGATGGATGCGGATGCGTTCCTACTCTTGAGGACTAAGATGGCCTCGAATAATGTGTATCCGGCAACCACAGGTACAGGTACAGGTACAGAGAATGGTACAGGTGTATCATTACTATTATATTAATAAAGCCTTATCAGTACCATAAATAAATAAAAGTTAGGGTCATCGACAATCACATCTTTCTTTATTCTTCTTCATCTATGAGTTTCCTAGTATGAGATGCTACTCTTGAGAACTAAGATGGAATTCAAAAACTGACTCACTGATCGCAACTGTTAATCCAGGAAAAAGCAGGGTACAGAGGATTCTAAATTCCTTGAGAGTTGCCCGCGTAAAGAGGGACACTTTTTATGTGAGAAGAGTGACGAGGATGCAAACCAAATGATGTTAAATAGTCGCAGCTCACAGACATCGTACACTCACAAACATGACTGAAATCGTATCTGGGCTCGAACGTAGATAAGTTGCTACTCCTGAGGACTAAGATGGCAACCGCACCTCTGCAACCAAAACACATGTAATGCTTTACGGCGGATTATGAGGGCGTCGGTGGTATCTCCCGGTCGAATTGTAGTTCTATCACCAATCGACCTATCTTTTAAAAGTTATGTGACGGATTGAACATTGTGGACACGTTGGAAAGCGCCTATGTATGTTTGGAATAAAACTCGGGTCGCGGGTTCAAATACGCGTATAAAGTATAAGACAGTCATATACAGAATAGGAAAAACTGGCTAATTTGCAATTATTATACTTTGACTGTATAGATCAAATAATCTACTGAGCTTAAATAATGTACATGTATAATACTATTCTTCTATACGCAATGACCGACGGATACGTACCGATCAGTTACCGTCTTGATCAGTGAATTGAGATAAGTGGCTCAGATCAATAATGATACAATTCGTACTCTCATAAAGATAAGTAGAGGCGATCATAGACGATGAATGTTATTAAGCTGTATCGTCGCAATTTCTATTGGGACATGAACATACGCGAGTTAAATCTCTAGATAATATAAAACAATTCGCAATTCGCTTTCCGCTGTCTGTGCGCTTTTTCAAACGCTTTTTTTTTTAAAAGATTTTTCAAACTACGCTACCAATTTTAATGCGATTTTCATTTTCAAGGAAGGTCGCTAGTGTTTACATAATGTGGATATTGCGTGACTAAAATAAAAAAGTAAAGTTAAAATTTAATGTAATATGTACCGATAATTTTATCACGTTACATCTAAGGTAATGTAAATATTCAAGAAAAACGTCGCTAAAATAGCAAACCACACATTTATAAATGAACTAACAACAACCACTTTTTACCGAAACTCAAGAATTGCGTCACTCTAAAAATGGATCTGGTGATGGTACCTTCAAAAGCGTATCATACACACACTTTACGCGGTCTATTCTTTATTGGCACAGTTCTTCACTGTTTGGAACTTTTGAGTTATAAGAACAAAGCTGGAACAAAATAACATTCATTTTTACACGAAATTACTGGAGAACTACGAAATATACAGATCCCTAGAGGATTTGTTCCACGCAATAAAGTTTAAAAAGTTTTTTAGGTCTGTGTACTCATAAATAATGCTTACCGCTTTGTAGTGTAGGGCAAGTGGTAATATTATAGTAAGCTTTTCCTGTGACTGCACAAACAGTCTATAATAAAAAAATAAAGGTGGGAGAACTATAGTTTAACCGTAGAGGTACCACTGCCGCGCTCATAATCCGCCATAAAGAGTTGTGTTTCGATTGGAGAGGTGCAGTTGTCGGCTACACTTTGAAACGAGGCGACCATCTTGGTCCTCAGGAGTAGCAGCGTATCAACGTTCGAGCTCAGATATGATTTCAGTCATGTTTGTGGCTGTACGTGTATGTCTGTGTTTCGACTACCTAACATCGGGTGGTTTGCATGCTTGTTTGCTACTCTTCTCCTATAAAAAAGCAATACTCGTACATTCCAATAAATCATGCAGCTTAATTTTAAGATTATTGTTGTTATCATTATGTTTTAAATTTTAATTATAAATTTTAAGCTATGTATGGTTCCTGAAAATTATTTTGTCTTGTTTGTTTTTATGATGAAAAAGTACCAAACGATCTTGCGGGCTATCTGGCTATCTAAACCGTCTCGATTGTATAGACAAGTAACCACATCTGTAAAAACACCCAATACTCATAATGAGAGGCATTCATTAATTAATTGCATTAAGGAATACCCACTTTTTCCTTTAACTCGCTCACCGGCATCGAAAAAAGACGTTTATTCTCTCTTCAACGTCTGAAGTATTTCATACTAATTGCTACCTCACCTTCAAATTAGAGTGGAAGGGTCCGTCTGATTGCTTTCTTCCCCAAGAACATTAGTATCTACGTAATGGAATAATGAACAAGCTACGTAAAAAGGACGTAATTTCTATAATTTGACAACGAAATTCCCTTTAGAGGTTTTTATGCCTAATTTGAATGCGTATTAGATGGGCTTTATTCAATTAATATTTGTACATTTTATTTATTTTCTTATGTAACGGGTATTTACGATTACCGATTTTTGATTGTCAGTATTGTCCGTGTCGTGATTACGACTAATCGAGCCATGTTACTTATTAGAAATACCGGTGTGTGTAAGTCCAGAAATCTTCATAAAACCAGAAATTTCATTAGGAATTTAATTGTATCGGAATATTTCTTAATACTAAAATTTCATTAAATAGTAGTAGACAGATAATTACTCTACACTAGTAAGCATCATATTTCAGTGTCATTTTGGTTATTAATTATGGAAATATAGAACGCATCTTTATAAATGAATAAATTTGTTTTGTATGGCTAAGGAGAGAAAGCTGTTAAAATCGTTTAAAACCTTATATATATTTTAACAGTAATTGAACCTGCAATCTTCGAAACATTAAAATATTTTTCTATATTTTATGTGTCTTTTTTAAGCTAGTAATATGAAAGTCAACAAATTTGTTAATTTGTTAACTTTCATACTAAATTTTTATACCAATACTAATATTGTAATTTAATTAGTTTTAACATAAAAAATCGTTCAATGTAAGATGCTTGGTTCACCTATAATTGCAGGCACACGACTTTTAGATGAATTGACTAGATATTAAGGATTTACTGTGTATCTTGTGTTGGTGGACCTTATATAAATAAATAAATAAAGCTTAATCTTTTTCCTTTTAAGTCTGCATTTTTATTTTAAGTCATAACAAAAACATTTTTTTTCGACTACGGCGATACCTAAAAAATGTTTATATATTTAACCTGTACATACTATCGATGTAGGTAAGCTATAAACGGAATCTGTCTCTTGTGACTACTAAATAGATGAATCGATTTTAATATGGTATACGTTAATAGATCCATCTTGTAGTTATAAATATAACAAATTTAAAAATGTAGACGTATGTATCTTTGAAATTGTTTTTCTTTAAACTAATTCGATGAAGTATCATTATCTGGCTATAAAATGCTATACTATATATGTGAAGAAAATTGGAAAGTTACGTATTTTTTACTTTGATGCATTGATTCTTACGAGGACTAAGTAAAAATATTTGGAAATTTTAATTCTTTACCTTTTATCTTTATAATGTGATAAAGAAATAATAGGAAATAGGATTGGTGGTAGTGCTACCACATACAAAACTCTACCACCTTGAAACGAAAAAGATGAATTTTTAACTCTATTTTCTTCTTCTTTTCAGAGTATTGCCATCCCTACGAGCCCTTCAAGTGCCCTGTGGATGGCAACTGCATCTCGATCCAGTACCTCTGCGACGGTGCGCCTGACTGCATCGACGGGTACGATGAGGACTCGAAGCTCTGCACTGCAGGTTTGTTTCTTTTAACCAGATTTCCCCAACATTAGGCTATAGGCAAAAAAGAGTACACAAGGTCTTACAAAAAGCAGTTGCGTGGAGCAATTGAGTGGCTAAAATAGGAGCTTTAGCTTTTTTCATTAAAAAATGTATGAAACTCATATATTTTGCTGAATGAACCTATAATTCTCGAAGTTTTATTAGTTTTCGGTCATTTTAAAAGAGTATTTTTAAGCTTCGTTTCTATCTTTTTCAGGTCTGCTTTTTTATTCTTAGCAAATTATTAAAACAGTTGTATCCGAATGTGACGAAACTTATAAGAGTTTTGCATTAAATTGCAGCAGCAAATTGATACTGCACTATATAATAGGTGGTCCATGCTCTTTATAGACATTTGTCATACATAATTTTACCTTAACACGGTTAAAAATAGTTGTCACTTCACAGATTAATACAAAAATTGATTTACTTTAGGAATGGTTGCCGCTGTAGTAATGACGACAACTGACAACCGATGCCATTCTAACACCTATTTATTGCACTTACTATACTTATTGCCATTTTTTCCTTAAAAAGTATAAAAATTACTTCATGTAATTGCCGTCAGTATAGAATAAAGTATAAAATGTAATATGAAGTCACAACGAACGTAAATCACATTATGTCACTACAAAAAGCGAAAAAGGCGAAAACCCCAGGCTAATTTATAATCTCTACAGAATATCGTATTCAGAAAATACGAGAAATATTCCAGCAAATTGAAGTGCTTAAAACAGAGTAATCTTTCACGAAAATTTGAACAATAGAAATAACAGAAATATTGTTGGTTATTCTAAGGAACATTCACCTCCTGCTGTACATTTGACCTCCCTCGCGTGCCAAGATTCGCCTCAAGCAACCTACTAAAATCTCAAACTCCAGCAGATTAATTACGCTTGAGTTTAGGGCACGTCTTACTATCGACGAGCGAAATAATCGAAATAATTCCAAAAACATCTGGTAATTGTCAGTTAACTGAAAATAGTGTTAGATAAGATACGTATTTATTGGTATTTGCAATTATATAAAAATGGTTTCAAACTCTTCATTTGCTTTTTGGTTTAAAAACCATAAACTACTAATAAAAAACGGTTTTTGTTATCGATTACAATGAAACAGAAAAGGAACAGACTTCACAGCCTCTTCTGTACTTGCCATTTATATATTATCGTTTTATTTATTTATGCAAGTGTTAAGTAAGTATTACTAAGTCGAGTCGTATTTTTAACGGAAGAACAACTTTGCAAGTTGTACATCGTTAAGCATACATAACAAAAAACAGTAGACTTCAGGCTCCATATCATCAGGTATTTTTTTTTATCCAAACCCATTTGAATTGAATTTCTAAAAGACGATACGAGACAAAACATATTTTATTTATATCGGTTTTTAGTTTTATTTTTAGTAGCTGCGTTCACTTGGGATTCTATTTGCCAAATTTTCTAATAACAAAATGCTCAATTTATAGACCGATTGAAATAACACGAACACTAAATGTTAAGTAAATCTTACAAAAATACATTAGTGTAACCGCACCGAAATATGTTAAGCTGTTTGTGCCTCTGAGATTAGCGCGCATAAACGTATAGACAAAAATACAAAATTTCTAATAACATTGTTTTGGGTTCTATTGCATTAATAAACATCCTTAATTATATTTTTCTCATGTATTTTCCATTATATAATTTACACAGTATACAATTTACACATTTATTTACGTCTTTACACTTTTAAACATAGGTACATATTTTAACAAATATTATCGGTAAGGAATTCCAATTATCAAAAAATGCGTTGATAAAACCCATAGGGATTATATCGCTGCAAGTTCGGCCCTTACCTTAATCAAGTTATGACTTATGTTAGCAAAATGAGTGTTTCAGTAGCAACGACAAAGATTTTACGAGTCGTTACGGCCAATGTACATTTCCAAGTTGATATTAAACGAGTCCTTTCACGAAATATAGCCAGTCGGGCTGTTTTAAGTCTGTAATGTTTCTGAAAGTCCATGCGACCACACTCAAATAAGGTTTTACCCGAGAATAAGTTATGGTTTATTCCAGAGTAAACGGTTTTCTAACTACTAATTCAACGTTGTTCATTATTCTCTCAGATTATACTAGTGTTCGTTATTTATCTACACATATAAATAAAATTTAAATGTCTTTAGTATCAAAATAAGTCTTTCATGAGTGCATGTAGCTGTTCGTACAATGAAAACGCGTTTTTTTAAATTTCGTCTAAAAATTCTGTCTGTTCTGCGTAATCTCTAAAACGGCTCAACCGATTTCGACAGGAGTTGTCACTTGGACATGTTGTGATTTAGGCTACTTTTTTCGAAGTTATGAGTAATATCTTTTTAGAACTCGCGAGCGTAGTCGCAGACGCAGCTAGTACCTTTTTTGTACCTTTTTATATGGAAAGAGCAGCAAACGAGCATGCAAACCACTTGATGTTAGTAGCAGCAGCCCATAGACATCGTACAACCACAAATACGACTGAAATCCTGTCTGAGCTCGAACGTAGATGCGTTGCTACTCCTGAGAACTAAGATGGTCGCCTCTCCTTAAAGTGTAGCAGGCAATCGCACCTCTCCAACTGAAACACAAGTAATTCTTAACGGCGGATTATGAAGAAGGCGGTGGTACCTCCTCGGTCGAACTATACTTCTGCCATCTACTATTTTATGGAATAAAGTAAAGTTAAAATTTAATCTGTCATGGCGGACAACGATCAGCTGTTATAGTGTATAATTAATATGATTTAATTATAACTGCCATATTTATGCAATGAAGTTACGTGATACGCCATTACGATGGTTTCTAGAGACAGTCAGTTAACTCGTAATGAATTATTTATGTTGAACCCAGTCCGGGATAATTACTAATCCGAGATACGACCCATCGGAGACCCTCGGTTTCTGTAAACTTTGTAAATGATGGCCATTACATGAGAATGGTTTTCTTTTGTTTTCATTCTCGGCGTGAAAAGAGGTATTTCAAGTGTGTTTTTGTTTCTGTAGTAATGTTTCTCTTAAATGGATAAACCGAATGGAAATGCTTTTTTGTTATTGTAGCGATTAACTATTTGAAATGCGTAATTTTAATTGTAGCCACATTACAAGCATTTAAAGCAGTTTTTCTTACCCAATCGTCTATAAGCCACTATCGATTCTTAGCATTATCGTGGTCCGTAAATATTCAAACAACATATGAGGCCATATTATGTATCCAATTATTCAAGAACAATATTTAGACACAAAAATTTTGTAAATTCAAGACTGGTAATTGCAATATTAAATAAACCAACAACAAAAGGTTAACTAGTTAAACGATCACAACTAATTAATAGACAATAAAGTATAAACTAATTAACTCCAACATAAAATAATAAAACTGTTGGACGGTCCGTCATGACGAAAACGTAAACTACTCCTAATCTAAAGAATCCGATAATTTGTTTTTTTTTTGTATGAGTAGCAACAAACAAGCATAATGGCTTCTTGATAGTACCTAGTAGTAGAAGGCTTTAAGTATTGGCTGCAGCCCATGGGTGTGTACATACAACATCAAACAGAACTGAAGACCTATCTAAGGTTATACGTAGATACGTTGCTATTCCTGAGGACTGATTGTTGACTGAGTGGTTCCTTTGCTCAAAAGTAAATCCAACCAGTAACAGCACCTCTTCAACCGAAATTCAAGAGATGCATACGGTAAATAATGGTGACAGCAGTGGTAGTTCTCCAATCGAATAGTTCTAGACACGGATTGCAACCAATCTTTATGTTTAAAATTTTATATCAAATCTTTTTCAAATAATTTTACGTAACAAAATTAGAGATAAGAAAATGATCATCCTAAAACTTGTTACCATTAAAATCGTCGTAACGTTCCTAATGGAACACTAATGTAAGGACATTAGTTATCCCCTATAAAAACTCACGATTGCGGTTAATGGGGACATTCTCTTGAAATATCTTCAGCTGTTAAACCCCAAACCTCCCTCAGAAAATGCATCATTAATTTTACTTGCAAAAAACGATATTCTCAATTCTTGATTTTAAACGAGGTTCACCTAGTTAGTTATTTTAGTTACTTGAGAGAATAAGCATTTATATACGACAAGCCACAAAATTACTAAATTGTCCCTAAATGGGTTAAATCAATAATAATAAATTGCCACCTGATCGCAGTCTAGGTCTGTGCAGTGGTGACCAAACAACTGTAGTTAGAACTCTAAGCAAAATATATTATATGTATTACTATTTTTAATTTTATATTAAATCTAGTTTATAAAGTCCAAAGCCTCAGACCAATTACCTACGTTTATTCATAGTGTTGCCGAATCAAATAAGTTATTTCCTTATTTAACGAAAGACAAACGTCACCAGTTAATGCTATTGATGGAAAACGGGCTTTCATCAAAATTTCATCACACTACTGCGTAAACAAGACACTTAGCCCGCAAATGACGTACTTACCTCCGAGGGTAGGGGTTATTCCACTCATATAATTAGAACCCACCTACGTTCGATCTGTTTGCCTAACGCTTTATGGCTATCCAATCAAGAGATTGTAATTGAAAACCGAGCATTCTATTTTAACATTAATGACCTTTCAATACGGACTGTTTTGGCCTGAACAAATTTGCTCAGGCTTTCCCTTTGATGTAGTAATATGCCATTAACACTTTCCCTTCGGCGTACAACAGTATCGTGTAATGTGCGGCGCAACGCGCTTGGGTAACACCCCTGTGTTTTACGTACAATCCTGTATGGATTACGGGCGAACAAGTGTTGTTTATGTCGGCGCTACAAGACTGGGGGCGGACATTACATCTGTGTATTCGTAAATGATACACAGATGCTTAAACATACATTTCAGTGAATCGTCACAATCAACAAACAAAGGACAATCAGCCTTCGTCCACCTACGCTGATTGACCAATCTTTCCTCTACGGCATGATACTCCCACTTATCCTTTAACTCCCTTAACCCCGTACTAATCCTCTCCAATTAACTCCTTAACAACACTATCCTCTAATAACCAGTCATGCCGACACAAAAGAAAGTGAATCGTCGTCGCATCTTCAGTATACAAGAATATGCTCCAGTTTAGTGCCCACAACTCTGGCCCGATTAAATATAAAAGCGTCGCAATCAAAGGGTTAAATTGACTATCTAATCAAGCTGGTGTGCAAACATGCCTTTTAGGTCCATGCTAGGTCACGTCGCTATGAATATTAAACTCGTTATTGTTATTATACACTTACCAACCCGCTATTTTCATAACATTACCATTAGAATATACCTTATTATAAACGTATATTTAGCTGATATACCAATACCAATGGTACCAATAGTAGCGTTACTTACTCTGTAATGTTGGGCCTTGCATTTAAATTGGTCTATCCATTTGCTTATAGCCACACGCAGACATTATTTTCGTTCGTATAAATTTCCTACAGATTGGGAATGAGATATTTTCCACTCTACTTTTATATTGTTCTTGATTGGCTAACGATGAGTTACCACCACATCGAATTTCGTAAGAATTTGTAAGAATCGGTCCATTAATGTTTTTCTTTTTGAATTAACTAAAATCTTTAACCCGTTTTGTGAAGAGTAGCCAACGAGCATAGAAAATACGAGCACGCAAAGTAGTCGCAGCCCATAGACATCCACGTACAACCGAAATCTTATCTGAGCTCGAACGTTGATACGTTGCTACTCATGAGGACTAATATTGTTGTCTCGCTTCAAAGTGTAGCCGGCAACATGCACCTCTCCAAGCGAAACACAAATAATGCTTTACGGGGGAATATGAGGGCGGCGGCGGTACTTCCCCGGTTGAATAGTTCTCCCACCTTTAAAATACTTGTATTTATAACGTGTATATAATTATGTCTTTCTTTAAAAAAAACAATTCTTTCCTGATTTTATCTGTTTTATTAATTTAATATTATTATTCTACGTAAGGGCAGAACGGCAAAGTACTAGTGCCCAGTAAATAGATCCTTTTTTAAATATTTTAAGTGCTATCAGCTTATTTAATTGTCGTCAATGCTTCTTGATAAATAAATGATATTGTCGTCTTCAGCTAATAACACATTTTAAAAGTATTTTCAAGTATTCAATCAACTAAATATTAATGTGCATACAGGTGTTACGTCGTACGTCTTGTTTGTGGTTGTACGTGGATGTCTATTGACTGCGACTACTTAACATCAGATGGTTTGCATTCTCGCTTGCTACTCTTATCACATAAAATAAAAACCTTCCCTCATTAGGATAATTCTTTAAAACTTCTTAACGCATCTATTTGTTCCAGCTAAAAGACCGCCGGTGGAGGAAACTGCGTCGTTCCTGCAATCTCTGCTAGCGTCTCACGGTCCGAATTATCTGGAGAAGCTGTTTGGGAACAAGGCCAGAGATGCCCTGGAGCCCTTGGGAGGAGTGGAGAAGGTCGCCATTGCCCTGTCTGGTAAGAAAAAATATTCTACTAACATTAACTCAGACTTCGCTCGCGATATATAAGTTTAGATGCCTGGTATAAACTGTAATAATATAACTAATACTTCACACAATTAGATCAGGTCAGTGTTGAGGGACCGCCTCCCGCCGCCGCCGCCTATGGATTACGGGCGAACACAAGTTCTGTATTCACATCGGCTCTCTACAACGGTTACAACTCTGAGGGCGGAAACAACGTTTGGGTATTCGTAAATGTTATACGGATCCTAAAAAATAAATTTATTTGATAATAAATATTTGTGTGAATTTTTGGCATATCTCCAGTCTAAACAAATAGCGCCAGCTTAGTGCCGCCTGCCGAAACGCTACATCAGCGGGTCCGTATTGTGAGAAGCGGCACTAAGCCGGAGCTTATTTTTCTAGACTGAACATTTGCAGACACTTCACTGAAATATTGTATTTTTAGCATCTGTGTATCATCTACGAATACACAGACGTAATGTCCGCCCACAGTCTTGTAGCGCCGACGTAAACACAGCACTGTAATCCATACATATTTTTACGTACAACACAGGTGTGTTTTTTGTTCATTCCTCAATTCTTATATAGCGTAATGTGATAATATAACCTGTAACGATACCATAAGTATCCTGGGAAAAAAATTAGGTAAACTGAAACAATAACTCATAAATAAATTCGAGCTTAACTACATTAATTATGTCGACAATCCGTACCACTAAGTTTTGTGTTTGAGTGATAAGGGTTAAATTCATATTTTAAACCCTAAAGTGTATTTATTTTACCTTTGGGAGCGTTGTGGAGGACTCGCTGAAATTCCCTACATTATTTTCCTTTAGCAGACCCATCATTTTTTCATTGCATAGATGTA
This sequence comes from Phocides pigmalion okeechobee, assembly GCA_018251015.1. Taxonomy (NCBI): domain Eukaryota; kingdom Metazoa; phylum Arthropoda; class Insecta; order Lepidoptera; family Hesperiidae; genus Phocides; species Phocides pigmalion. The sequence continues at coordinate 17,214 of DWON01000560.1, forward strand.
GGAAACGAGTATTCAGCGCATTTCGTAGCAAATGGTTACTGCCGCCCATAAGCAACCGTACCTAATCAACACCAGTTGGGAAAGCTGCTGTCGAGTAACATTAACTTAATATCCCTTTCGAAGTATTAAAGCACGAATTGTACAAATATTATAAACTACCTGCTACCCACAACATCACGTTCACAGGTTCATCCAGATTTTCTAACAACGAAAAGTTCTCTTTTGTCTTTACACCCGTAACTTTATATTGACAGAACTATTTTGTTTATAGTCAGATTGAAATGAAACGAACCCTAAATATCAAGGAAGCTTACTGAAAACATTAGTAAAAGGCAGCAGGATATCATTTGAGCCGTTTCCTAGATTAGAGCGCAAAAACGCATAGACCAAAATATAAAAATTCTAACAATTATTTTTTGGTATATCTTCCACGTACTGATAGCGATCGGTTAAAAATTTATTATTTGTATAGAACATTAGCTCCGCCACCTTCACGTATAATATATAACCAGATTCGTTATCGAAAAGTATTACTTATTTACGTTTGCTTTTCCGCAGAATCTCAAACCATCGAGGATTTCGGAGCGGCTCTTCATCTGATGCGATCTGACTTGGAGCACCTGCGTTCAGTCTTCATGGCTGTGGAGAATGGAGATCTTGGAATGCTGAAGTCCCTCGGCATCAAAGACAGCGAGCTCGGCGACGTAAAGTTCTTCCTCGAGAAGTTGGTGAACACCGGGTTTCTCGACTGAATAGCGCCGGAGTCCGCCTCTGATTATTACCACGTCGTCCCATTCGCCCCTCTTAGCTCCGCGTTCTATAGTTACCTTCCCTACGATGTCAAGTATAAGAGGAATTGAAGTCGATTCCCTTATTCCTTCCCCGTGAGATTGAGATTGGAGTGTGATTGAATTTTAGCGTTTCTTGGATGTGTGTTCGTTTGTGTCTTGCCGATTTCCACACCCGGCCACGTGGACTCGACTCGCTTCAAACGAATCAGCCTTAAAATTTTATGATCCACATTCATCATATTATCATCACAGTCAAGATTAGTTTTATTCGCATCGTTAGTAGATTATATTCTAGAAAAGAGTATTGATTTTCTGGACGCTGTAGGCTAGGTATATTTTTATAAGCTTTGTTAGTTTAACACCAATATGTCAATGGTTTTTGAAACTTTTGACGAATCGACAAGTTATGTCTGGGAAAAATACTCGCGTCTGTCCTGGGGGCGTTGCTGCTGGAAATGTTTTACGTGACAACATAGGCAGTGTTTTTATGCGTTTTGTTAATTTTTTTGGTACTTTATCTATTAAATGTGTATGGTTATCCAAACTTGAACAAGGAAATTATTTTACTTTGAACTCTGGCTGGGAGAACCATTTTATGAAAGACCCGTTTTATTTAACAGCATTTCTGATACCGGTATTAACTGCATTGATGCTGGAATAAAATGTTTTCAGCTTGATGCCACTTCCCCCATGACCCCATTCATAACTTGTATTAGAATGAGTGGTTGAATGTCGCCCCCCTTGGTAAGGCTTACCTGTTTCTACCTACGACGAATATGCGATCAGAGGCGACTCCGTAAAAGAAGTGTCCGTTCTAAGCGAGATATAAAGCTAAAGTAGGTCGATTTCACCTAGAAATTGCCCCTTGTTAGGTAGAAAACTAATGTGTTAAGAAACATATAAAGAATGCATGCGCTTTATATCTGGCTTTTGGAAAAATCCAGAGTAGGACCATGGATACATATCATTATAACTTAGATATATTATATGGATACATTATTACTAAAGATTATTGTAACCTGTAGCGGATAAAGTACAATTATTTTAATATCGGTATTGTAGTGTTTATGAAACATTTTTAGACCCTTTTAGTAGCTAAGGCGTCGTCGGAACATATCAGCAACGGGTGCTCCGTGATTATCCAGACATATCAATTATGTGATTAATAAATATTAGATTATGTGTGTTGTTTATTATATCATAGTTTAATCGTAGAGCTGACACTTTCTAGTCATCCTTATTATTATAGAAATAAGATCATTATATAATCCCACGTTTTTTCAAAATTTAGATGCCTATTCTAGGTATGGTACTTTTGAGTAAAAATTATTAGCCAATATTGAGTAATTTCACATCATATCAATTGCTAAGATTTAGTACACTTTCCTCTTCGATGTTGTGTATGTGTTTTTAATAACTTTTGTCAAATGCGGGCTACGGACACAACGAATGGTAACTATATTAAAAGCAATGTGTTAATGTAAATACACTGCTTGAAAATTTAACGATATTAAGAATGAATATAAGGACTATAAGCTTTATGTAACATGTGGATGAGTATACAAAAATATAGAGGTAAATGTCACGTTACACTGAACTTGAAAGATGTAAGACATTTCCAATATTTTTATGTTTATAAGATTAAATTTTCGTGACGAAACACGGAAACTGAGAAAATCCCGTTACAATAACTGAAATAACCACTTGTGCAGCACAAAGAGGAATTTAATATTTAAAGAAAAGTTACTATTACTTCAGTAACAAAGCCTGTATTTGCCAGAAGTTGTAAATTATAATCCCTTTCTAGTATTTCGATCTCCAAATCTCTAGTACCACCTGACGAATGTACACATGTGCTCGTACACATGTACATGTTAAGTCATATTAGGAGAATAGTCCAGTAGAAGTAATTCCTGCTATTACCGTTTCACCCGTAGATTAAGAGATTTAAGGGTAAATCTATATATTATTTAGAATTTTAACTTGCGTCAGATCTAAAATATTATAGGTATAAAATCTAATGTGTAATGTCTACAGGCGATCTTTGAACTCTGTTAGTTGACATGTGTTTCGATCTAAGTATTTGGCTTATCTATTCTTAAAAGAATATCAATAAATGAATCATGAAATTTGCGTTTTATTTACCTTTTCCATTCCTTCAAAGCCATTATATCCGATATGTTACTATAGGGTTTAAGACTTTCCTTGCGGCTAACAACACTGGTGTGATGCGTGTCGCAACGCGCTTGCGGCTCACATACACCTGTGATGTACATACTAATCTGTATGGATTACGAGCGAACAAAATTGCTGTTTACATGGGTGCTACAAGACTGGGGGGTACTTGAAAAGAAGTGACATTACGTCCATGTATTCGTAAATGATACACAGATGCAAAAAAAACAATATTTTAGTAAATTGTCGGCGCAACTTCGGTCTTGATAAATAAGCTTCAGTTTAATGACGCCTCCCGCAACTCTGACCCGATCTAAAATATGAGGGTCGCAGTCGAAGCGCAGAAAAATCTCGACAGTGTTAAGATACTGCAGCTAAAGTGCAAAAAGGCTACGCCAATACCCTTAGGCTAACAAATGGCCTAGAGTTGGTCGCATCGCCATTTAGCCATAGGAATAAAGACTTCTCCTTAACAGAATAAAAAAGCTTTTTACTACAAAACTTTACCAATTGCGTTCTGCGAGTAGCCGCCACAATCTTACACGACTCATCCTGTCATTTTATATCATGCGCCTTATGGGAGTAATAACAGGATTCAGGATACTTATAAAAATATCTCACGCGAGCATTCCGAAATCCAAATAATTAACTAACGACAAAAATTACATTGAGTCAGCGTTGTTGAAGGCGGCACTAAGCTGGAGTTGTTTCTTAGACTGGAGATGCTCCGACGATTCATAGAAATGCTGTATTTTAGCATTCGTATAACATTTACGACGTTATTTCCGCCCGGCGACTTGTAACGTCGATATGAATACAGCTCTTGTGTCCGCCCGTAATCCATACTGGTTGGTACGTACACGGCAGGCGTATACAAGCCGCATGCGCGTTACGCCGCGTAATGTACAGCAATTGTGTATCCCGCAGGGAAAGTGTTAAGAGTTCCCGTATCACAGACAGACAAACATAAGTTCTAAATATTACCAATACGGCATTTTGTGTCGGACGCTTACATAGAAAAAAAAGACAAACATCTTCATAATAGTAAGATATATTCGAAAGTATTAAATATATACAAATTTCTAAACAAACTATGTACTTACTACCTTAAATCTCACTTAAAATAAGTATACATACATCTAATCAGTATTTACATATCAATTTTATATATCACTAAATTTACTTATAATTAATAGTTAATCATTATGTATGGACTTGGTGGTACAAAACAGTTTTAAATGTAAAATGGAAATAGATGTTTTTATTACAACTTGCTGGAAGCATCAATAGACACTTTATATATTTTGAATATTATTATATATATGTATCTGTCTGTATATTATAAATATGTATCACTACAAATAATTTCTTTGACTTGAACAATCTGCATTTATTCACGATGCGGCACATGCACATCTTTATATATATTTAATTAATCTGTACGTGTGTCTGTCACCGAGCTCATCCTGAACGGCTGGATCGATTTTGATGAAATTCCTCGTCTTCAGGTGGATCCGAGGATGATTTAAATTCTCAATTGGACCCAATAGCTGGCACTAGAATCGTATGCAAAGCTGATATTTCTGAACTTGGATCCAGTGGAACCTGGTATACTCTCTGCAAAAAATGAGTTTTTTTTCAGAGCAGTAATATAAATAATAAATAAAATAGCAGGGCAACGTCCGCAGAACCCACTAGTAGTATGTATTTTACACAAGTACCTTCAACTTGAAATTCATGCATGATTGCAAGGTAGATATTGAATACAAAATTTGTGTCGCAGAATTTTGAATGACAACTAAGAAATATAATCATTAGTATGTGTGTGTTTCCTTATATTTGCCCTCACATGCACAGTCTTGTAAAAATATATGTGCATTGAGCGATATCTACCAATATACTATTAGAATATTGAGAGAACACATATAGAAATATAGGGGGCCTTTCGTGCATCAGAAGCGATACTGCAGAGATTTAACCAAATATAAAATTAGCGACTTATTCAATAAACTATCACGGCAATCTAGTGTTACAATCATAATAGCAATCACATCGCTAAATGACAATAGAAACGGCCAGGAACAGAGAGCTGTCCGTGTACCGCGACGCATCCGAATATAATGCCCAACGAGCTAGAACTACCGTCCCTGTTTATAAGAAGTTCAGGTAAAACGAAATAAGCAGGTGGGGCGATCAGGTGATGTCGTCCGATTCCATGACATTTTTTTCCAAACTACCTTATTTTTAGCGCAACTACCTTATTTTTTTGAGAGCGACAACAATACTATCTAGGAAGTGAGAGTTGTATATTGGGAAATATCATTATGGTCAGAATTACATAGACAAAATTAAGGAACTATTGACTATTTCTAATTTGTACCTAGCAGAATGGTAAAGTAATAAAATTTTATACGTCTATATTCCACATGAACAAACAAACTACACGCAATGATTGTTAATCGCACATAAACATGCCACACAGAATACCTTTTTTTAGTACAAGGATTATAAATATGTGTGGGGGCGCCAATTTCTACGTACTTCTGTCAGTTTTGATAACTTTTGTATGGAACAATTTTAGTTTAAATTTGGTCACATTTCAAGCAATTTTGTTAGATTATATGGTCACTGGAAACCGAATAATACTAAAAGGCCCGCTACTTTACAGGAGAATGAATTAAAGATTTTTTTAGGAAAAACAAGCGTTGAACAATTTTCTAATTAAAACACAGTACAAGCAACTAATCTTGCGATATAATTAACTAAAAACTACTAATAATGAGATTTTCTTCATCTACCTAGGGCCATTCGTTCTTCATATACCTTTAATATTCAAGAGATAACCAGCGCTTTTTACCAAAATGACATTTTAGTATCATTAGCCTTCCCGTGATGACAAATGCCTTACATGACAAATTTCTGTTCATAGTATTATAGATACAGCGGAAAGAGAAATATGTCCACGAATATTTCTTCACATTTTAAGCTGGACATATTTTTTCTTTTTATCGTTTATTAAATTTGATAAATCGCTACAATTTCACAATCATAGAAAATTATCTTACAGGTCCTTTTAACAATGACTCTAATTAAAAAAAATCATAACAGTTTACAAATTTTTAACGTCAGATATGTATATATTTTAAGCTACATTTTTGTCACATTCATAGAACAGGCTTAATTCAAGATTACAATACCTGTGTGAATCCAAATTTTAAATTCTTATAATTTTACATTATTCTTTGTATATAACATTTGCAAAAGATAGAAAACGTGTTTTGAGTTACTTTCGCCGCCTCTTCTCCAAAACCAAACACCTTAGGATTCGCTGGTAGTTTTTTGACGTTCAGAAATAGTTTTGAATCTTTAATCTACTTTGAATAAAAATATTGTTTTTTTAATACAGCAATGCACCAACAGTCATATACAAAAATATATCGTTACATTTGTCATAAGTATTTAATCTAGGTATCTTGAATCGTACAGGTTATAGTTTCTGGGGTATATTAATCTGCAAATGTAATAACAGCTATTTAGTGAAGTCACACAATTTCAAAAATTTAAAGCCTTTTTTTAATAATACATTCTTTTTCGTGGAATTAATACATTTTATAATGTACTAGGCACTCACGATTAACGATTTTTAATTTTTGATTGGCATTATTTTAAACTAGTTGCATGGCTCGTGGTGGTGGTGATATCGAACCAAAAAAAGAAAAGCGAACTAGACGTAGATCGATTATCTTACCATTAGCATTTCTCAAGTTTCCCTCGCCACCGCAGTTTCGCCGTGGCTAAGAACCATGCAACTGGTTCGAAATGTCGGCAATCGAAAATTCAAAAATCGTAAGTACCCGGTAAATAGTAAAAAATACATTTTTATCTTCAGTATCATTACTGTTGCAAGTTGGTAAAAAATTAACTTCGTCGCTGATAAAGAGAATTACAACAATTGAGTGGTAAAATGTTATTCCTATTTTTCTCAGCGTTCATCAGTTACAATTTTAAAACAAATTTACTTTATTGTAATGAAAATATTATTTAAAAAACACTCTCTCCGTTTTTGTTGCAAAAATAGCAAATAAGCGTGCGGGCCATCTGTTATTAAATTATTTTTGCAGCCCTTCAACATTTATGTCCAACCTCAAACAGGACCAAAGTTCTGCCTAACGTGGTACATAGATAGCATTGCTTCTCCTAAACTGAACTGAATTGGTCGCCTCATTTGAAATGGTAGCCGGCAATCACACTTCTACAACCGAAACACAATATGCATTACGGCGGATTATGAGGGCGGCCCTGGTTCCTCCCCAGCCAAACGATAGTTCTATCAACTTCTAAATAGTTCTTCAATCAATATGTCACAAGTGTTTCCAGCCCGACACAAAATTTTGTATCGCTCTTTAATGAACATAACAAAAAATAAAGCACTTAAATACCCAACATAAAATAATGAAATAAATATGTAATGGAAAATACGAAAAAGACTTCAAATAAATCAACATACTACTAATATAACAATTTAAACTTTTCAATCAAACATTTTGTCCAATTATCTCAATTGCATTAACACTGCCGTGCAATGCACGACGCATCGCACATGCGACTCCGACACCTGTGTTGTAGGAAAAAATCTGTATGGATTTCGGGCGAACTAAAGTTCTATGTTTACGGTGGCGTTTCAAAACTAGGGGCGGACATTATGTCTCTGTATTCGTAAATTCACAGATGGTAAAAATTTGTGAAAAATGAGCGCCGCAGTTATAGTGTTAAATGAATCTTATTAACATGGCATATAATTGCCCATATGATGTATATCGCTTAGAATAATAAAGACCTATATAAAAATGAAAAGGTAAAACCAAAGTACCGAAGTAATTATTAAAAAAATAATATAATGCTTTCCAAATGTGCACATCACTTGAAATAATGTTGTTTCTTACAAAATTGATGTGCATGCAAATCTTATTTTCCATATATATTTTTTAAATATACTTAAGTCTTTACCATTCCAAAGGAGCGATATATACGGATACCATATTATATGATCTTTAGAAGCCATGCAACTTTTCATAAATGAGCTTGCACTGGTCTTTGAAAAGTTGTTTATGATAGCAGTTTGACGAAATGGTCTTAGCTCTCAAAGCTGAAAGGCATTTATCAATTTCAGATGTCATCTTCTATTTTGGAGCCGGTGTCAGATGACGATGGGCGGCAACAACCACAAAACCACTTAAAATGAGTGCAATGAGTGCGCATTTAATTCTATGACTTAAAAAAACATTCATTTATACATAAAAAAATCAACAATTCCTTTTTAACATCAAAAAAAATGTTTCTTAATCACTTTCATACTCTTTGTATGAACATTTTTTATACAGATTCCAACATACAACGAATTTTTAGGATCTCATAACAATCTCGGATGATAATTATTAAATTATTGGCAGTGACTTACAAGGCCATGACATTATAAAAAACTTATTATAATAAAATTGAATATCTTTAAATAGCATTTCTTCACATCCATAACACTGAGAATGTAACCATCGGAATATTATGAAGACCGTTAGATTTTATTATTTTCAATGGAATACAATTGATTAGTAATAATCCTCAGTTTATCATGTTACAACTTCATGTTGTTAGACAAAAACATAGAAATAGATAAACTAAGTGTGCTGAGTGCGGTAGTCCATCATGGTAGCTATTATTTAAATGAACGGAAACTTCCAATCATGAGATCATTCACAATTTAACACCAATATTTGTCACAGTAATATTACACTAATTGTTCCAAGCTAGTTGTTGCTTAAATTATAATAATCTGATGTAAACAAATCAGTTTGTAAACCTAACAGTATTTACAACATTCCGATGACGCACATAATTATGATAACAAATCTTAACATTAGCCCTTTAATAGGATAATCCTATCTTTCATGCATACTTCACATTCAGACGAACATAACTGTATGAACATTAAATGCATCAACCTAATCAAGCTACACAAACTTCTATCATTTTCTACCACGCTTTTTGGTCTTTTGTCTTATTTGATCTTCCTCATCCATTTTATTATAGTGAGAGTGGATGTGGGCAAGTAGTTTCTTTTCCCTTGAGAAACTGTCACCACACATGTTACATGTATATTTGTTATCTTTGTTTTCTACAACTAAACTAGTATTAATCGGTGTTGAAGTAGATATTTGAGACTCTTGAATAATGTTGTTCGTCGGAAGAACATATGAAGGTTGCAGCAATGGATCTACATTTATGAACGTAAAGAATCCAGGATCTTTAGGTGGAGTTGCATCTTCTAATGTGACTGAAAAAGGTTGTTCCACAGCATCCTTTGTCTCTTGATGCCCTTTCTTTGTTCGTTTTTTTGGTATCTCGTCTGGAACCTGCTGTGGCTTTGTGGATATAAGTAATTTACTAGGATTACCAGTTTGTACAATTGTATACGACTGTTTCTTCATAGCTGGAGTTGTAAATGCTATAGAGTCAGATATTGGTTGTGTATAATCATTGGAATGATGACCTACTTTCTTAATAAGACCAACTGGGTACGGCTTGTCTGACGGCATATCTCTTTCTTCTACAGATGTCTCTTGTATGGAACTTTTAGGAATTTTATGCTTTTTAGAACTTGTAGAAGTTTCATTTTGTTTAGCCTTTGACTCAACTTTTTTATTTTCTGTATCAGTTTTGAGACTATCGGAATTAGAGTCATCACTTGAAACATACAAAGTGCTTTCAGAAACTTTTTCTTCTACTAAAGTAAATGTGTTATTTGGACCAGGTACCAGTTTGTATCTACTATTTAAACTGGGTATATTAGGGAATTGAACAGTTGGTGCATCAGATTTTAAAGATGGAATTATTTTAATTGCGGTACTAAGGGCATTATCTTCCATTTCGAGGACAGGACTATTTCTTCTAACCTTGCTGGCTGGACCAGCTTTGGGTTTTGGTTTAGTTCGGACTGGCGGCGACAGTTCATCGTCCAAAACTATAGGTTTATCATTTACAATTACTGGTTTAGGATGCAAGCTGTCTGTTTTTGTGTTAATATATTTCACTGTGGGTACTTTAGGTGGTGGTGGCACATAATCCGGAATCGCTTCTTGTTTTGGACCACCATTTTTTGCGCATGAATGTGACATGACAATATCTTTTTTGAGAAAATTTCTATTGCATAACTTACATTGAAATAGAACACCTACGCCATTAACTTTAATCATACTAATGTGGTCCATAATATTAAAAGGTTTTTTATTATCATTATTTTCAACGGGTTTCTCTTCCACTTTTTTTACTGGAGGTTCTGACGATTCTTCTAATTTAGAACTAGTAGCTTTTCTTTTAGTCCCATTTTCAAGTTTTTCTGAAACAGTTGTATCATCTTTTTGGTTTATTGATGATGACTGTCTCGTTTTTTTGCTCCTTAATGGTAAACTATCAAACAGTGACTCGTCATTAGAAGATTGATTTACTTTTGTAGTTGGTGCTTTTGAGTCTATCTTTTCAAGCTGCGTTTTGCCTTGTTTTATAGGTAGTTCTGGTTCTTTCTTTTTACTTTCAACTTCCTTCTTGGTTCCTATCTCTTTTTCTTTTAGTTGAGTGTCTGCTTTAATTTCTTTGGTAGAAATAGGTTTATCATTATTTTCAATGGGAATTAGATTTAGTGGAATATCTTTAATACCTTCCATGGCCTTTTTTATTAAAGCATTACAAATATCATCATTAGACATGTTAGACTTATTCAATTTTTCCTCCCAGAGTGTGCGATTTATAGCTTTTGTTGCTAAAGGTCCCACCAAACCTAATGCATTTCGTAAGCTTTCTTGTGTTTTAACACATTTCTGTACAAATTCATGAAGCTCCTCCACCTTTGCTGAACATCGAAAACATATCTTATGTGGCAGGTCATCATTTTCTTCAATCTGAAAAAAGAAACAGAATGTATAAGTAATACAAAAAAATCTTTGCAAAAGTAATTTCAAAATATACATTTTGATTCAAAGCATTTCTTTAATGTTTATCATACAAAATAAAGGAATCCTTATGTTAAGCTTTGGTGATCTCTAAGAGTGCTCAAACAAAATTTCCCTTGTAATAACAATAGTATTATATTAAAATTGATTTGAATAATATATTCAATATACAACATACTGTTTAGTTAGCATGGGCCAGTAAATTATTCATGTCCTGAGGAGAAAAATACAAGTTCTAAAAGAAAAATTTCTGAACAGTAACCTTCAGAAAAAGCATAAGTCATACTTTCAGATTTGTATCAAAACTTGCTTTTTCTCCTTATAAATTGAAATTAGGACATATGCAAATTTTGATCTTATCTGGCCATTTTTTTATTTTTATATTCTCAAATGAGTCTTCAGCCTTAACAGCATAGGATATGGTGACATTTGCTGATGTTATTGCTGTTGTCAGTAACATAACAAGAATAGATACTGAAACTCATTTAAGTCTAAAGAAATGATTATGTCATACATACCCTTAACAAAAAGTTTAAAATATTTAAGCAATGTTCTTGCCACTCTCTGAAATTTATGAATTTGAGACACTGAGAATGATTGTAATAGTGTTTAACTACCCAATTGTGTATTTTCTTTTAAGAAACGGTACTGGAGATGAAGTCAAAAATATATAGTATTATATAGTACGAAATATATAACTGTATTTAATATTAGGTAATAAGAAGTTACTTTCGTAAATATGGGTTGCTCATTTAAAGTAAATTATAGTTAAGTATAGTGCCACAAATATTATTTATATAGTTTGACATTATTTCACGATCAAAATATAATGAAGCTTAAATGATATACTAACCCCAAAAGGCATTAAATCGGCAATTTTTTTCGCGATCACCTTGTCAGCCTCGAAGATGTTGAGGAACGGGCCATCTTTAGTTTCACACAATCTACACAACTTGAGTAGAACGGAGTGGTTCTTGCTACTTAGGGCTTCAATAGCTTCGGCAATAACTTCAGTGTTAATAGAGTCTGTAATGGAGGCCGATTTGGCACTCTGAGAGACAGTTTTCGTACCACCACCTTTGTTTTTATTATTTTTCTTCTTAGCCATTCTTATTTTCTCTTCTTAATGTTACACAAAACAACTTACAAAGTCAAAAAAATCACAAAACTTTACCTATATAAAACGCTTTTGCAATATCTTATATTCTTACAAGTCTGAAAAAAGAAGTTTGAACGGCGATTTTCTTTTTACATTTGTTTTTTTCATTCTTTGAGGAGAGCATGAAAACTTCTATAGGATTTATAATAAAAGTTTTTTTTTTACTTTCAATTCTTCCAAAATAAATAATGTACAACCAGCCGCGAGCGCACCAAAGTTGAACCATAGATAATATTATAATGAGTTATATATTTTACTTATCGATATTATTGTATACAAACCCTAGATGTATTGTATTCCTCTATTATCTACGATTAATAGGATGCAATGTATTCTTCAAATTTAGTCAAACTTATAAAAATATTGTATGAAGTTATCATACATCGTTTTTATAAATATTGAGTCCAAAAATAAGCTTTTATAAAATATTTTGATAAATTTGAGTTTTTTTTAACGGTACACTATATATGAAATCAATGAATTCCAAGTATATACATTTGTTTTATTTTTAGTTTTTTGTTTTTAGTATTCTGAGTTAATGCTCAAAGATTTCAAGCACACAAATATTGTTACATAAGTTGTATAACAATATCTTTTATACATATATATATTATTGATTTTATTTTAAGACTATATTTTTTAAATTATTGCATTATTTTAATATGGCAAGTTATAATTCATAGTATAAGAGGCAACATTTTGCCAACCAAGTCAGCCATCTTGAATTTAGTATTGTGCCAGTCGGGGGGGCGGTGACATATTTTACCCGTCATCGTCCTACATATAATTTAGTGATTTTGATAAAAGGCAAAAATAAGTGTTTTGGAGTGCATATAAGTAATTTTGTCAGGACTGAACGAGAGGATGGCGGGGCAAACAATTAACGACAGGCTCCTTGCCGCTCGTCATAGTATCGCTGGGCAGGGATTAGCGAAATCAGTATGTAAAGCAACGACCGAAGAAATGATTGCACCCAAAAAGAAACACTTAGATTGTGAGTATTGTTTTATGCCCTACGAATCGCGTTATCAGCGATAGTATGTATATACCTACCCTTCCTTTGAAGCAGCTCGTGACATTGGCAGAATTACAACTCGAGTACTTTAGGTCGATAAGTCTGGATAACAATTGTAGGTTCTGATTTGGTTAGCCGCTCAATTTCACACCGCATTACACCGCTCTATAATATCTGTGTTGTAAAGATGACACGTTTTACATAATTTTGGTCCCACGACATGGCAATCTGACACACATTTCTATATTATGTCATGTTATGAATAGATAGGAGGTTCTGCCGAAGTCTAAAAAGAATTAATGTACCCACTTTTTTCCGTTTATGTAAGAATTGATTACACGATATTTGCTGATCTAACCAGTATGTGAAGCAATAGACCAATGATTCTATTTTGCAATGTAACAGATTGAATCTCTATTGATGAGTTTAATTTACTACCTTCCTCTTTAATATAAACATATTTAATTTAACCACAAATCATAATTTTAAAGTACCCCAAATATAAACGAAGTTTTTACCATAACCAAAATACAATTGAGGTTTGGAAATAGTCTACAAATTGAAATATTTCTGAAATAGTATCACTATGTTATTAATTAACAATTTATTAATATAATTAATTATTTTCTTCTGATAAAATGTAGAAGGTAGGTAAGTTCATCATCCTGGACATGTGAATCAGCTTTGAATATTTGTTCTTGTTAGTTTAAAAACCCAATATGAAATAATGTATGTGTGATGTATGAAATAATACTTTAAATATTTCTTATTAGACCTTTTATTACTAGGCATTTATTGAAAAAGTATTAGTATTCAAAATTGAAAGTAGAAGTTTTGCTATAAAATTCAGCATGTAGGTGAATTGCATAGATTTTTTTTAAATAATTCCTTTTATACTGCTTAAAGGCACATAGCAGATCTTCATACAGAAATATTATTTGTGACCTAGTTGTAATAGTTGAAATGTGTAAATATTAATATAGTGCACACAAAAGCCTTTCTTGTAACAATATGCTAACTAATTGCAATCAAACCTATTTTACTAGTCTTAAAGTTAACTGATCTAGCTATTGTCCAGACTAGGTGTGACTAACATTTACTTAGTAGGTTCATCTTACTATCACATAAATTTCATGTCATATAAATATATACCACTACCAATTTTAAAGGTGGTAGAGCTGTTAGAGCTCGCCTGGGGCGGTGCCACAGCCACCCTCATAACCCGCCGTAAAGCAACATGTTCTTCATGTATTGTGTTTCGGTTGGGGAGG
>DWON01000561.1:0-31597 GCA_018251015.1 Phocides pigmalion okeechobee
TAAGAGCTGTAAATTTAATAGAAACACACTTTATATTCTCTCCTCGCCACATTTAACCATAGCATCGCATTCTATCAACACATTCTCGCGTTACTCGATTTTATTTGACAAGAGAGCTGTCTACTCTAATAGCTGTTTTCTCAGTAACATGCTCCGGGGGTTTCGCTAGAAATCCACCGAACAAGCTTTCAAGGCGTATTTAGTTAACATGGCTTATTTGAATTGTTTTTTGTCTTTAATATTGTATGTTGACAATTTTTATTTTATGTACCTTGTTTTTCTCTCTGTCAGTATAAAGTATCCTGAACATTTATTTGTGCAAGCGTAAAATCGATTTATTCATCTAAATTAGAAGATCCGATATATAAAGGGAAAACAGTTAGTTTTCTTTATAAATAACGGGTAAGGAGCTCAAACAAAAAAAAGATTTTCCAGTAAATTTTATTTTAAAAACTATTAGTCGAAAATTTGCAACGTTAAAAAAAATAAATGTTCATTTATTATTATATCCGTCAAACATTTTGTTTAAAACTGCGCGGTTTAGGAACCTCGATTAAATTTTTTGTCCCGAGGTTTTTTCAGGGACACCGGAAAATGGGACAGTATCGTTGATAACGGGATGTATGGTCACGTTAAGTAAAGGTCGCTCAAGTTTTTCATTTGCGCAATATATATATAAAGGCATACACATAGAAAGGGCAGCTTTCATATGCAATGACTGCATGCTATTTAGATCAAGTCGTTGGTCCACGCCGCAAGTTGGATTCTAACGTTCTTTTTTATTTTAACCGATTTCTAGAAAGAAGGGATTCCAATTAGACATATTTTATGGCTTTCTGACATTAAGTATTCCTTCCTTAATGCTTGTATCAGAGTACTTGTTTAATTACAATTATAGTAACAAATAATAATACAATACAGTTCTTTGGTTTTTGGCTTTGTTTACCATTATACATTGTGGTGGCGGATTGTTGGCAAGTAGTTTTTTAACGACTTAATAAATACACTTCTTGTTTCTTTTTAAAAACAGTAGTTTTTTACATGATTAGAGCAATGTGAGAAGCGTAGCAAACTGTGATGCAAACCACCTGATGTTAAGTAGCCGCACCCCATAAACATCCACGTACAACCATAAACACTACTGAAATGTACGGTGGTGATACCTCCCCATTGAATTGTTGTTCTACTTTGCAGATATCTCAGCACTATGCCATGGCAAGTGCAGTCAGAGACACAAATCATCACCTCTATAACCGCACCCATTGGGTCCGCTGTCGACACGCTAATCGCGAGCGTTTTGTGTTATTTCGTTTGACAAGAACACGTATCTCGAACTAATCGCCCATTTCCACGTAACTCACATCTGTGTTTTTATTTTCTTGAGTTCTCAACGCGATCCACTTTTCAACGTCCATGCTTAAAGCTTATAAGAAGCTTTAGTTGGCGTCGACTGTTTAGAAATGTTTATAGGCGTATAAAGTAAATTTGGTTATTTTGTTGTAAATCTGTAATTTAGATCTTGTTTTATTTTAAAGTCATACTCGATTCCTCTGTATTTTCCATTCGCATACAGAAATTATGTAATTATTTTAAGTAAAATGCAAAGTATAGTAAGTGGGTGAAAAGATTTTTAGGAGGAGATATTACTGTTTGATATACAGACGGATAATCGGAAGGAAGGCATTGGTAATTAAATCAAAAATTAAATTTTTAAGTATTTTAAAAAAAATTTTTTTTTTGTACTATTTCTGTTAGTCTTAAAGGTTGACTTGTACAAAGGTTGTGTGTTTGTGAGACCGGTACTCAGTACTGGAACTGTTATAGGTACATGAAGACTATACAATACTCTAGCAGCTGCAACGTGCTGCTGGTCAGAAATAAGAAGGAAATAAAGTATTTATTCACAGAAAATTGCGGAACAGAACAAATTACAAAAAACAATTGAAACACGTCTTTATTGTAAATTATACTCGTATATGGAACGACTTAACTCACGCGTATTTTTCGAGTTAACTCGAGTAGGTTCTGATCTATCTGATTTCCTTAATCATGAACTCCGTTATGAGTCGAGCCCTTCGTATAATATATAATATACAAATATGTGTAAAGAAAGACACTCCCGAAACCTTTAAGTCCTTAGTCTAAACTTATCGTCCGTCCGTTCGGAAAAACTCCGATTATGTACGCCTAACAGTAACTGTAGCGAGAATACGACACACTTCCACGTACATTCTTTAATTTTACTGAATACTTAATCTTTCGCCGTAACGATTAAACGATTATGTTGTGACTCGACTTTCGCAGATTAATGAAGACAGTGTGATCTCTTTTTGTCGGAATTTTTATGATACGGATTTTATTTAACGTGATGTAAGGTATGAGAAACATTTCTTTTTAAATATAGAATTTGAAAGATGCCAGGATTATAACACTGGTGTTGTGCTCCACTTGTCATCTTAATTGACTGTTTATTTTGATAGTTTAGATCAAAGAGGTGTGTTAATATTTAAGACAAAAACTTAATTTTATTGATAGCAACGATGTAATAATCTTAGCAATTCTCTTTCATTTATTGTGTTATTTTCGTTACTCTGTTGAAATATTTTTCAGCGTTCATTTTCATTATTTAATTTAATTTATAATGTATGTAATTTACAAAGTATCAAAACATGTTGTAAAAATCAAATCGATCGAACACTTCCATCGAATCGATCAAAATCGTTGCATTCCTACAAGTTATTAGACTCACATAAAGGACGTAATAGTGGCTATGATGTCTTTATACAAGAACAAAACAAACTAGTTTTATCACTGCTGGGCGAGAACTGCTAACTTACATTAACAACACAGTAAATGAAACTGACATCATATTTATAAATAGTGATAGGAACCGGGTATGGAAACTATTTGTTATTATAATCACTCCGTTAGTACACACTAGAGTCGACACTAGAGCATGCTCTAGGCCTCCCTGTGAGACCTGTGTTAGTAATCACTGCCTATCTATCTTCATTTAGAACAATCTTTAATCAGGAAAAATAAAAATCTGAAGAAGAGAATGAAGTCTTGGAATTAAATAACTATATGTCGTATGTACTCTTATATTACTATCTGACCACCGTTTTAAATCAAAATACTGTAGCTTTATAAGTGGCAATAAAAATATTATATAATATTTGGTGATGATGATGGCGAAAGGTAGGAGAGTAAAGTTCGACCGGGGAGGTACCACCGCCGCCCTCATAACTCACCCTAAAAACATTAGTCGTGTTTCGGTTGGAAAGATGCCGTTGCCGGCTACACGTTGCCGGCAAGCGAGGCGATCATCTTAGTCCTCAGGAATAGCAACGTATATACGTTCGACCTCAGATAGGGTTTCGGTTTGTCGTTGTACGCCGATGTCTATGAGCTACGACTGCTTAACATCAGGTGGTTTGCATCACCGTTTGCTACTCTTCTCACATAAAAGAAATAGGCGATGGCTTCGTTGCAGTCTATCCTGTTATCATTATTATAATTTACAGTAGATTTGAATTCGCGACCTTTGAGTGGAGCTGCTAACCACCGCTCAGTAGTGGAGTAACAATTAAAACACAAGGCATAAAGTGGGCTCTAATTGTAGCGCTGCGCAAAACCAGTGTTCCTACCGTCGGCAGCGCAAGGTGTTTTACTTAATTAGACATTTAATTGGACATTTCTAAAGTACTACATCGTTTTTAGCAAAGATATTCTCAAAATCTGAAAAAGTCTGAATTATAAAATAGTATCCAATGAATGTCACGGACACATTTTATAGTTTTCTTTTAGTTTATTTTAAGTAATCGCCGCCTTCATAATCCACCATAAAGCATTACTTGTGTTTCGGTTGGAGAAATGTGTTTGCCGGCTACACTCTGAAGTGAGGCGACCATCCTAGTTCTAACAACGTGCCTACGTCTGAGCTCAGATATAATTTTAGTCGTGTTTGTTTTTATACGTGGATGTCTATGGGCTGCGATTACTTAACATCAGGTGATTTGCATGCTCGTTTGCTACTCTTCTGACATAAAAAATGTACCCGTTTTTATATATATATATCTGTGGCACCCACTACACAAGGAATAACGATAGTAATTTAGTGGCGATAGCATGCATACACGAAACGCTCGTAAGTGTCGCATTAGCTGGCTACATTTTCCACCGAGGCGACCATTTCAGCCAGGATTTTAGTCTCGTTTAAGGTTAGATGTGTATGTCCATGGGCT
This sequence comes from Phocides pigmalion okeechobee, assembly GCA_018251015.1. NCBI lineage: Eukaryota > Metazoa > Arthropoda > Insecta > Lepidoptera > Hesperiidae > Phocides > Phocides pigmalion. The sequence continues at coordinate 4,245 of DWON01000561.1, forward strand.
GCAGAGATCATATAACATCAAGTAACCTGCACGCTCGTTTGCTATTTCCAACATACTCTTTTAGCATATTGAGTTATGCTGGACTATTAACCGTTTCCGTGCGGCTACAACACCGCTTTGTAGTAGCCGCGTGACGCAACGCGTTTGCCGCTCGTACACACCTATGTTGTAGGGACAAATCTGTATGGATTTTGGTCGAACAAAAGTTTTGTGTTTACGTTGGCGCTACAAGACTGGGGGCGGGCATTACGTCTATATATTCGTAAATGATACACAGATGCTAAATATTACAATACTTCAGTAAATTGTCGGCGTATCTTCAGTCTAGTCAAATAAGCTGCAGTATAGTACTAACCCGCAGTACTGACCCGATCTAATATATGAGCAGCAAAAGTATAAGCCCTTGTTCTGCCGACGGTACGTACAATCAATTAAGGCGCGTGTCCGTGCATTTTTATGCAAATGACCGCCGCCGGTGGTCTAACACTTCGCCCTCACTGCGCCGCGGAGATTTTATCTTCGCTTATCTCTCGGTTAAATATCTAAACGTATTAATGAATCCGTCGATTTAGACTCGCTTAGGAATCAATTTACCGGAGTCGTTTTTATTCTTTTTTTCTAAGTTTAAAACGGATGGGAATTCGAAGCGAATTTGGAATCTATATTTTGGAGAGTTGTAATTTTTTGTTTTTTTTTTTAATTTGCGACTTAATACAGCTATTTATTACGTTTTCATACACTTGATTGATTTTCATCGAACTTCGAATTATATATTGTCGCGGCGAATATCCACATAAAGTTAGCCATGAGTACCCGGTACCTTTCAGTGTTTTTTCTTCTCTTCTAGTTTTATGATATCTTTCCTTTTTGTGTCTCTATGTACATTGTTTCCTTTATTTATTATTTTTCTTTTTTGGATTATGCCAACTCCGCAACCCTGAAGAAATATGTTACAATTTTAAGTTAACATAAAAAGAAGCTTAGAATACTCAAACATACATTAAAATTACCACAAATTTAAATATGAATTGATACTGAATATAATTAGTACAATTTATAAATATATTTAGTACAATTAAATGTGGGGAATAAATATTTACATTATCTAGCTGGCGCACTCGATTGCTATTTTTTTAACAGAAAAAATCGGATAAATATACGCGACGTTAAAACGTCATTGAAAGTAATAAGCAACGTCGCTTTGACGCCAACTCATCATTAAAACAAAACTGGGCGCTTAACGAGCGTCACTCGGCGGCCCCCGAACGTGCGTTATCACCGAACCATCGCGGATCAATTGCATTATTACGATTGGGGGACGCGGGGACCAGGATAAATGGGCCTGTTAAAAATTCAAAAGATGCGCAATGAATAAGCTTAGGATTGAGCCAGATCGGCAGTTTGAAGTGGAGGAGAATCTACATTGTTTTATTTCTTGAATTTTTTGTATACTTAAATGAGAATATCTGTTAAGTTTGTTGGAGCGATTACATAGTTTATTCTCAGTGTTACCGCTGTGCACGCATTACGCAAAAACTTCTGAATATATATTTTTTGTTCTATATACGTTTGATTCTTATTTAAAATAAATATCACAATATTTTAAGTGACTAGCCGCGTAGCAAAGCGGTAGCCATACCGATCTGACACGCAGAAGGCCTGGAGTAGGATTACTGGTCAATCAGTCTATTACTTGATTTTTTACAGGCATTAGTTTGGGGCTCTGAGTGAACAAAACGTTGCTATATATTATTGTTTTTTCATATTATATGTAAATGTATCATATATAGTTTGTCCAAAATATTTAATAGCAAAAAGTTCTCGTGTACTCGTAACAAAAATACTTATCTCTAAAGATACATTTACAACTCAGGGAAAGAGGCCTTAGAGATTAAAAAATGAAGAGGTCACGTGAAATAAATGAGCTTCACAATTAAGCAGGACTCACAATTCTGTCGAGTGGACGGGAATGAAGTGCTGCTCGATTTGGGATTTTGTTTTGCGAATTGATCCCATTTTGTCAATACATTTTTTACGTTTTATTTTGATGAACCTGTTTGTTTGTTATGTATTTTGTTTTACACTTTACATTGATTTAAACTTTATACTACGTTTTAAAAAAATATCTGTTTGATTCTAATATTTAATTCAGTAGTTATAACGTCTAACTTATATTTATACGATTAGATCTTATACTACTTATGTGTGACATTGATTTAATTTATCTTCAATAATATTGTTATTAAAAGATTTATGTATACATTTAAAATTGCATACCTTTAATCTCTATTAAAAGAATCTAAATTTTTTACTTTAGATAGTGCAAATTTAGTTCTAGTACGGAGTTACGACCGCCCTTGTAATCCGCCGCGAAGTAATTCCCGCGAAGTAATTGTTGTCTTCCTAGTGTCCCTGGTGGTGTGAAAACTGGTAACCGTGTCAATTCTCAGTAATAACAACACTTCTACAATGACGTAAGACCTACATGGGGTGTTTAACCCCTTCCTCGCGACGTACAACATTGATGTGTATTGCGAAGTGTAACGCGCTTGCGGCTTGTACACATCTGTGTTATTCGTACAAATTTGTATGGACTACGGGCGAACAAAAGTGATGTATTTACGTCGGCGCTTCAAAACTGGAGGTGCACATTTCGTCATAGATGATGCGCAGATGCCAAATTAATTAAAATACAGTGATTTTTTCGCGCATCCTCAGTCTACAGAAATAAACTCCAGTTTATTACAGCCTTCCGCAACGCTTACCCGATCTAATATATTAGCCGCTGCATTTAAAGTGTTAAAAAGGAACTCGGTTGAGGTCGAGCACGCATAACTATCGATTGCTGCGACCACTTAACATTAAGTGGCCTGCACAATTGTTTGCTACTCTTGTTACTACTAAATGACCTTATAAAGTTTTCGGATGTTTACCGTAAACTTTATAAGGTCATTTGATATAATTCTCTGTCAATATTTCTACAATCCTTTAGAGGCATCTACTCTTACGTTTTTTATTCCATTTGCGTGCAAATACTTAGGTTTTAAAAACGTGTGTATGTAGAAAATTATAAATACGATCTACGTATCTACTATTACATAATAATAATGACTAATCAGTTTGGGTATTTGTTTGTCTTTCTTTGGCGCTGTAACTACCGATTTAATATAACTCAAGATTTGTACACTACGTGGCTTTACCTTAGGCTTTGTTACAGGTTATGCAATAGCATCTTAAATATATAGCTGTACAGTTGATTTTAAATTAATATCATCGTGGAATTTGTACATTTAGCTATATGCTGCGTACTCACGATTAACGAGTTTTAATAGTCTATATTTCGAACCATTTTCATGTCCCGTGATCATAGCTGAACGGCAGTGACCGGTACATAGTAAAATACTGTACAATTTACAGCGGGCGCCTGACCTTATATTCTACGGTTAACGTAACCAATTAATATGACGATAGTTTATTCCGTGGGCAAAACGTAGGCTAATGTTAGTAATTAATATAGAGAGTATATTCTAAATGGCTAATACGCCAGCAAGCAACCCACGCAAAGCTCCCCACGCCCGCGCGTTGCTGCTAATTGACAGACTCACACATTACTATGTACGTAAGACGTAAATTTGTAAGGTAATCTATGTGAAGTATTGTAGCACGTAAACTTGGGAGGTTTTCAACAGTTCGCAGGTGTGTCGGAGAATTAATAATCTTACGTAGAGACTTCAAACTTGATAATTAACTTATAAAATCCATGTTTTTTTGTGTAGATTTACAGGAGCAAAAATGTCACAAATTTTTTTTCTTAATCTACAATCGGCCTGTAACGCTTGCTAACTCAACTGAAAAGGACCGTCAAAAAAATCCGCGGAAATTTCTTTTTTTTATTATTAACAGAATTATCTTTTTATTCCTTTGTGGTCTGACAATTTATGTCATAAAATGCTCAAATTTAAAATTTGCTGTTACACCTACTTCCTGTACACCTAATTCCTGACTGAATGGAAGAGAATCCAGCTGTTCATTATTGAACAATATAAATTGCGTCGTATAATATATTGTATAATATATTACTGGAGAACTTTATGTAATTACAATAAGGATTTACGCTTTAGTAAAATTTAATTAACAATATTTTACATCTACGTCGACAGCAATCTTCGGTATTTTCTGTGAAAACCCGGACATTTTATTCAGTGAATGACGGGTGACTCTTGGCCGTCATAAGTATAATTAATTATTATTTCCCACATATTCAAATAAATATTCAGTATACGATCTTAAACTAATATCATCCCGGAATCGCTGAACTTTGGCCAATTTGTGATTTACATAAAGTTCAGTGCGTAAAAATACAGTTAGTATTGTGTGTTGTGATATGTTACGCAAAAATAAAAACGAACTAGACGTAGGGTAGATAGATTAATCTATCACTATTACCTGTAAACAGTTTTTTCTCCCACCGCAGTATCGCCGTGAATACGAGTCATGTAAGTGGTTCTAAATATCGGCAATTAAAAAGCGTTAATCGGGAATTATTTTTTATGATGTGAGAAGAGTAGCAAACGAGCATGCAAACCACCTAACGTTAAGTAGTCGCAGCCCATAGACATCCACGTGCAACCACAAATACGACTGAAATCCTATCCGAACTCTAACGTAGATACATTGCTACTCCCGAAGACTAAGACAGTCGCCTCGCTTCAAAGTGTAGCCGGTAACCGTACCTCTCCAACCGAAACAAAAGTAAAGCTTTACGGCGGATTATGAAGGCGGCGGAGGTACCTACCCGGTCGAACTGTTGGTCTCCCTTTAACCCGTAAGTACCCGTTATATACTAAAATGTATAAATATTGAATAGTCGACATTCGCGATAAAATACCCCGTGCGCTAAAGCGATTCTCAATGCATTCCGCGGAGGTTGAGACAAATAAACATTAAAGTGAATATCGCTATCGCATCTGCAAATAAACGATAATCAAAGGGCAAGGTGCTAATTGGATCCTTATTGGGCCCCGAACGCAACTGCTAAATGGCTGACATCGCATTTCTTAGTTGAGATATGGACCTCCGTTTTCAGTGTTGCACGCACAGAACGGGTAAATTTTCTATGGAAATAATACTATTTGAAGATGGTAGAGCTGTTGAAGATGGCTGTAACACTATCTTTGCTTTATTTTTAAAAATATAAATACTTTACTTGGCGTCTTTGCGAAAAAGTCATAGGTGTATATTTAACATGACTGATTGTATAGAGCGCCATCTTTGATAGAAAAAAAAACGGCTTTATGTTTCTTGTTATTTGACTGAATCAATTATATATGTAAACTGTTTTGTAACAGATTGTTAGGCTCTTGTACTTTACAAATATGTAACAAAAATAGCAGAATAAGTTATGATGGAATTGTTTCTCATTTTTAGGTCTGCAAAACATTCCACAATGGCATGACTATATTATAAGGATAGCTTGTTATGCCCATTTTAATGTTTGAAAAATCGGTTACATATAATGTGGTAATTGAAAGGCTATTTACACAGATACGAAAAAACGAATCTTTTAAAATACATACCTTAGACATTTCATTTGAATAATAACGGCCTTTTATACCATACAATATAAACTATACCATGCCGCATGGCCACCGACTAACTTTAGATTGTTTAGGTTAGGCTTTTATTATAATATTATAATAATATTCGTATCCTCATTAACGCTGTCGATAACTTTGCTATCAATCGACAGACTACACCAACATTCAGTGGTAGGCGACCGCAAGTCAATAAGTGCGGTTTGATGGGACGCGCCCGCCCGCCCAAACATATATGTGTTATTGTTTGTACATACGATGATGTCTGTTGATATAGGCAGTGATAGACTAGTCGTCAGAATCTGGTGTCTTACGCAGAAGATTCGTTAATTTTTTGATGTTATGTGCGTATTAGAAAACAATTATCACGTGCTTATTTTTCGTCATTAATTACTTACACAGGGGATCCAGAGATGTTTGTGTTACGCGCGTATTAGAAAGTAACTATAATACTTATAGCGAATCTGTAATAATAAAATAAAGAAGAAAGATTCTTCTGTTTGTTTTTACCAAATAAGCACTAAAACCCCAGTAGTTTCCCCCCACTTTCACCATGTTTCCATTAAGAGAAAGTTACGTTACCAGGAAGTTACATAGGCAATGATATATTTTGTCTGTTTGTGTGTGCGTTTCTGAGTACAGATTAGTACAGAAACAGCTTAACTGATTTCAATACAGTTATCACTTTTGTATTTCGACAGGTATTAAGTGTGTGTACATGAGAATTTTGCTGTTAGAAATGTGAAGCCCATATGAACAAAGTCGGAGACAGTAACTAGTATCTAACATTAGTGTTACGTAGCTAATATAGTAGGCACGAGTAGGTATGTGTCGCTCTGCGTTCCGCTAAACCACACTTATGTGATTGACTTGCGGTTCCATCGCTGTCGTACTGCGAACGCTATGCAATCACATCAATAATTATTGATCCACGTATAATGGAGTAAATTGTCTAAGTAGGGAACAAAACGATTTATTTTATATTTTATAGACAACACTGTTGTAATAGTATAAAATAACCGGGACAACCAACATTTCTATGTTCAAAGAGTAGCTAACGAGCTTGCGGGAGACTTGATGTTAACACTTTGGCTGCCGAACCCATTTATTAAATCAGGTCAGCGTTGCGGGAGGCGGCTTTAAACTGGAGCATATTTGTCTAGACTGAAGATGCGCGCGACAAGTCACTGAAATATTGTAGTTTTTAGCATCTGTGTATCATGTAACATGCCGACGTAAACACAGCACTTTCATTCGCCCGTAATGGATACAAATTTGTACGTTCACGACAGGTGTGTAAAAGCCGCAAGCGAGTTACGCCACGCAATACACAGTAGTGTTGTACCCCGCAAGCCCATGGCTATCCACATATAACTTCAAACAGGACTGAAGTCCGTAGATCCGATGCTACTCCTGAGATCCTAATGATCCTCTCGCTTTTAATTGCAACTGTTTCCTATATAATTCAAGTTGCAGTCTCTTCTGAGGACATCCAGGGGAAGATAGAGAGTGGTGATATCCGAATATCTTCCGTAAAACTCTTAGCCCTACACCATATTATAATATAAATACTACTACTACTAATATCATACCAAACATATTTTCAAATATGCATAAATTAAACCACATAATAAATTAAATAAATAATGTTATTTGATGTATGTAAATGTTCGGTTGGCAAATATCTGCGGCGAGTTAACCTTTTAATTATCATAATCATCACTCACTTACAATTATACGATTATGTAGGCTTTCATTTTAGCCGTATCTAGTTAATTAGACAGATATTTAATTATTTCGTTCAGCCTTAACCTTATTGGCTTTCCTATTAAGTAGTTATTAGTAAAATTATAGCTTAGATTTAAAACAAACTGTATAAACAAAACTGGAAGGCATTGTCTCGCATTTATGCAAATCTTGAAATATGGATCAAGTTAAGCATTATTAAGCGCGGTCAGAACTTAGATAGGTGATCACTAGTAAATAAATTTTATGAGTGTCTAAGAGGACACGTTAAACAGTCGATCCTGGTTATATGAATGGCCGATGTTAAATAATGTGGAGGCTCTAAGAAAAGTTTGAAACATCCTATAGACAGGTTGGGGCCTAACTCACGTCTTCACGAATACGCATTGGAGCGGCATGGTGGAGTACGACTCAGGCAGACACAAAACTTGTCACGCCACAGTCATGCCAAAAGGTTTATTAAAAGATTGACACAGCATTCTATTCTAATACCCGCGTATTTTTACAGTTTCCTATACACATACTTTCATTTCAATCGGACTGAATAACAGTAACGCACGGCTGCAGATAACTAGCGTATTAATAAAAAATAAACATTTACTCCCCAGCACTTTGCCGTGAAACGCACTAAATTTCCTTCGATGAGTTATAAAGCAGAACCAGCAATTAGCTACCTCATTGAATTGCAAACGAAAATATGCGCGTGGGCATCCCGGCTCGGCTGGGATTGGTCAGTTTATCTAGGCCGTTGCAACGTAGCGCTGTGATTGGTAGGCGTTTTCACTAAGATAATTTGGCAACGGGTCAAGTGGGAGGGGCGGAGGAAACAAACTTACTGTTGTACGATGCGTGTCGACAGCTGAAACAGATGACAGATGGCGGGCGATGAGGCCTGACGTCTTGTTGGTGGTCTTCGCGGGAAACGCGGAATAAATTTAAAATCGGTGCACATATTTTTTTGTGTGAGAAAATCAAGTAACCAAGCAGACCTGTGGACATAAAATACAACTTCAAACAGGACTAACATATTTGGTTTCTATTCTTAATCTAAAGTGATCTTCGCTCGCAAGTGTACCCGACAACCGCATTTTTCCAGTGGAAATACAAGAGTTGCTACATACAGATTATGAGGACGTCTATGGTACCTCCCTGGAATAGTTCTACCTTACAAATTGCAAATCTCCCAATGGTATCTGGATTTTTGGCGACTGGTTAACCTTCCCAGCACACGTATTACATTTCCGGATGATCCTGTGCACAAATATTATAATATAAATAAGACCAAAGTAAGACTGACTCAATTTAGGTATTTTATAATAATAAATTGGTGTAGAGCCAAGCACTTGATCCGTCGCTGCAGGAAAATACAAACTTTGCACAAAATGTTTCCGATATGTACTATAGCGCATACAAGCGTGGCGTAGTCTCTTGCATAACTGCAATTAATAATAATCGTATTTATAGATGCAAATGTAAAGCAATGGTAATTACCAGTGGTAAGACCCTGACTCATACGGGAGGGTTCATATTCCTGAATCCCCTCTCATGAGGTATTTATTGGGGTAGGTCATAGGTTCATCTCACGGGGAAAATACGGATTGATAGCTTCACACCCTTGAAGACTTTATGGAAAACTCTCAGAGTGTAGCATTCCTCATGACATATTTGTTTACTATCACAGTAATGGATTATATTTTTCTAATATGCACGTAAGAATTAAAAATCAAGGAGACTTATCAGAGAGTCGAACCTCAAACTCTCGTGCAAGTCATATCTGATTATTAGATTAACACTGCTATCTTGATAATGTTAACTATTGCATATCCTTCATACGTCATAAACATAATTCGTCTCATATACCACTCGACGATTCACATGGAGGAATTGTAGACTAGACGTTCATCTGAATGAAGAATTAAGATTTCTATTCGTGGTTTGGGTCTTTGTATACTCGTCTAGTATGTGTATACATATAGTACCTACAACATTGGAATACCTAGTTTGAAAACTATGATTCTGAAAGTGTGTGTGTATCCTAAAAAGAAAATCCCGATCTAAGTTTCAGATATAGGTATATTTTTTTATAAAATGGAATCACCTGATGGTAAATGGTCAGTGCCACCCAGATATGTATAACCAACTTCATGAAGAACAAGTCCCACTTGAAGTCGATCATAGATGTGTTGCTACCCCAGTGGACTAAATAGTCGCCTCATTTGTAAATGAGTAACCACACATTTTTACCGAAACGCAAATAAGCTTCACGTTGTAAATAGGTGTAGCGGAACTTCCCCTTTTGGACCGCATAACCCTACAACCTTATAAATTACTGATCAATAATTTGACAGGAGTTATGTTAGGGAGCTTTTAATCTAATATTTTCCCGGAATTTATACATTTAACTATATACGGGGTACTCAATCATCATCGAGTCGTGAGTACCCGGTAAAGTATTTATACGTTTCAAATAGTAAAACGTATAAATTTCCTGAAAATATTAATGTAAAAAATTCCTAGAACAACTCCCGTAAAATGAACTTTTAACATTTCACAATTTCACGGACGTTATTCTTAGAGACTTGTAGCCATATTTTGACAAATATATTAAACGTCGCTTTCTCTTACACCTTTCCTTTATAGAAAGCAGTAAGTCGATGTTTTATATACAATTTGGTATGGCGCCAAGTATACTTGATGCAGCACCGACTTGCAGATATTGCGATACAAGCAGATAACAGCGATATCATGCTAGTAAGTCTAGAAATGGCGGCGTTTACCGACTTTTTTATATTGATTACTGGGTTGAAGTAACAAACGACCATTTTTCGTGATTATTATTGCCTATTTTATTAGCAGACCGCTTGCATATCTTGGTTTGAAATTTGAAAGAAAGAAAGAAAACATTTCAGCTTACCTATGACACAGACAACGATTATCTAAACTTAGATTTGCAGTTCTGTACATTAAAAATAAGATTTTACCGAATCCTCGCGGTGAGAATCCTACATACTTTAGTCTGATTTTTATCTTTATACTACTCTATAGCAACACGAATTCCATAGTTTTGTTCATGTAACATAAATACATTTAGCTACATGTCAGACATTTTAGTGTAGGTGTAATAGCGTACAGCTATTACTATATAACAGAGACGTATCCGAAGTGCTCTTCTAGGCTCTCTATTTCCATCTCGCAGAACACTAAGACGTGCGCGAGTGCATTCATATCGGCCGACAGTTCGCTTTGATGTTATCGCTTCAACTCCGCGCCAATGTAGTTAGAGATTCGCTTGTTTGATATCACATGTACAAACCTATACTTACTCAGCTTTTATATTGACGTACATTTAAACTGTGATAACTTACTTACTAGAACAGTGATTGTAAAGCTCGGTCGCGAAGGTCCGGTTTAAAGCTTGTAATGACTGATTTTTGAATTTTCGAAATTGTGTGTTAAGAAGATGTCTGTGTAACCCACGATGCATGCAGCCTATCTGATGTTAAATAATCGCTGCTGCTCATAAACGGCTACACCCAACTTAAACAGAATCAAAACAAGCAGAATATTTCTCGCAAGTTGACAATAGTCGCAAATAGGCGTGTTGAAGTGTTCCTGAAGTCTAAAACGCTTGAGTCCTTTGTATGCGTTGGCTGATGTGTAATACCTCACCACAAGAGTTGAAAGAAGCAACTTGTGCTGTGAGTGTCGCTGGTACCTTCCTGTGACTATGGTTCTACCTGTAACAATTCTCTAGTGATTCTCTCAGCTAAATAACTTAACAATACTGCAATACAGCAAATTAAAACCGCGGCAAACGCAGCTGCTCATAGGAACAGATTTTCCGTCAAACCGCGACCGACGCGAATAGATATTGAATTTTCTATGTCGGCCCCAGTTATTGGCTTTAATGGGTTTCAGCGAACGACTGTTACGCGGCACCGGAGTAATTTAATATCAGCTTTCGAGTTTTTGATACGATATTTGTTGGTTGAATATAAATACATTGTTTTTTTTTTCATTTGAAACTCGATCGATACGATATCGTTGTGTATTTTCGTTATTCGACTATTATCATTCCGAAAAATCTTTAATTAATTGAATATAGTAAGGTAGACTTATGCGTCTGCAAACGCAACATTTGACATTAACGTATGTGCCGGACCGGGCTTTTGAGGTACGTCAAGGAATATAATTTAAACTTCACTCCAAAACAAACATTTCACCCTTTTTTAACGAGCAAACGGGAAGTGTACCTTTCGAAATAAAATAAGAATTTTTAAAGTTGTTAATAATTGTTAATAAATGACGAAATATTGATAGTAACTTTTTAACGTCTGTTAAAAACAAAGACGACGGTTGAACACTACCAGAATAATAGTTCCTCTTGGTAGTTGACGATTGGTAACCGTCGTGAAGCCTTTTTGTAGGTCTTATGCCTATAAGCTTCCTAGCTTAAAACAGTACACAGACTGCTTGGTCTCTAACCCATCCCTCCATTTGTATTCCTTAGACCAGCGTGGTGGTATATTCCAAGCCTCCTCTAGTTATATGAATATACATACCCTTTCCTATCAGCTGGACATAAAAACGGCATAAACAGATAACGGATTAGAACAGTAATCGAATTTTACGATATACAAAACCACATATAGTATGTTTACAATTAATAATGCAGTGGGAAATATGTCGTAGTGGACCAGAACCCGAATGGCTCTCGTTGAAACTCCAAGAGCGACGAACGCGCTCCAATTTAAACCGATTGCTACAAATATCTAAATTGGAGCCAATTTTGGTTTGGTAATATGTATTTTAATGCACATTCGTCTGTCAATAGCGTATATTGATACTACGTGGAATTATGATTTGATTGAAATATATTATAGGCGTGTAATACATGAGATAATGTTTCGGTTTTCTGGAATCGTGAAACTAATGTTAAAATAAATTGTATTATGATATTAGGTAAATTACTGGTTGTCTCGTTATTACATCCAGACTGCTCAGTTCCAGTATATATGTACGTATATAATTTTAACTAAAAAAATTACCGCCATTAAACGTATTTACACCTACACTTAAGGATACTAATTTTTTTTATGTAAACTTAACTCTAATACAAACATTTTATCTACTATATTTCAAGAACGAAATGAGATATGTATCTTTCCAAAATAAATCATTACATTCATTTCAGATAAACCCTGTTACATAGAAATATTTACACAAAAAGAGCTTATTTAAGTTTACAATAACACAGAAACAATTTTAATTTGTCCAACAACACATGCGAAAAGTTCCTAAAATATAATTTATCAAACAGTTCCGTGTGGCGTATTGATAATAATTTATTTTCATTGGCGAGTACGCGTTAACCGAACGCCGGCAATGAGCTGGAATAATACTCACTCCGCTGAAATATAATGCGCTACCTGTCAAATGTACGAGTATCTACACGGAGGAACGGCCCTGTTGCGGTATGGAAATGACATTGTCCAAAAAAACGATAGTGCTATCCAAGTAATATCATAAAATGATTAGTTGAACACTGAACATTGATGCACTGGTTGTGTTATGAAAATGAACTTGGTGAAAAAAATTAAAACTACTTTTGAATAAACTTTTCAAGTAGCGTCCAACCATCAAATTTACGTTAAATTCCAGGTTTAATTTTCAATCCAAGCGGATTTTTTATTCATTTAATCAGAAGCCCAAATGTTAATGGCCACTGCAACCTAAGTAAAACCTAAAATTTAAATGCTTTGTATGCGAGGTACTCTTGTATTTCATAACCATCGATTACCATTTAAAGGAAACAATTTCCGTTGATGTACTGTATATAAAATTTAAAATACAATAAATCAATAGATTATGCGTTAAATACGAACAAACAAAGAGATGAACAAATGACCAACGTCACAAACTATAATGGTACAAAGGAATTTCTCAGTCTTATTAATGTTAATTATGTAATTGAACCCCTACATGGTAACCTTACCGGTCTGGCACGCTAAGGGTTGCAGGGTTATTCCTCCACCACGGAGATATTTGACTGTTGAAAGTACATTTCTCTTCTGGGTTTTTTTATGTGAGAAGAGTAGCAAACGACCATGCAAGCCACCTGATGTTAAGTAGTCGCAGCCCATAGTAGAACGTAGATACGTTGCTACTCCTTTGGACTAAGATGGTCGCCTCGCTTCAAAGTGTAACCGACAACCAACATATGAGAGTGGCGGTGGTACCGCCCCGGTCGAACTATCGTTCTCCACCTTTAAAGAGTCTATGTGTTGATGTTTATATGTTTCCATAACAACCAAAGTATTTAAATTGTAATGGAAATAGTATCTACGCATTCGTACAGAGTCCCTTCCAGTATCAATATCTTGTTGTCGTTTGATCAGTCGTACTTTATTCGTTCTATGAGCGCCGCAAATTATTATGTAATTAAATTTCAACAGTAATATCGTTTCCTAAAAGCAAATACAAATTACATACAGGATATTTCATGAAACATGTACCGTTATACCACCGTTTATCGTGTAAATGTCATTTTCCACGACACGACAAAGTATCGTTGTACGATGCGATGTCGTGTCGTTTCTATATGACTTTGCTCTTAGTACAAGGTGGTAAAACAACATTTCAATCACAACGGTACCACCACGAATTGCTTTATGGTGGATTATGAGGATTGTACACCTCATAATACGCCGTAAAAGAGTTCTAGTGTTTCTATAGGAGAAGTTCGGTTGCCGGCGACACTTTGATGCGAGGCGACCATCTTAGTCCTCAGGAGTAACAACACATCTATCTATCCATCCATACATAATATCATACGTTTACGTAGCAATATATGGCTCGTTGAAACTTTGTGATTGTTACAGAAGTAAGAATGAAATATTTATTGTTGGAATGTTTAAAGTGAAAATATGAATTTATTTTGACAACGATATTGAATATATTGTCTCAATTCGAAGACTAGTGCTATAAAATTTTTCCTTTCTGTATATAAATTATAATTTTTCAAACCACTTATGCAATATAAACATTACATTAACTATACGAGTACACGTAGATTCCACAATATACAAGTGGATTCCACGTCCTTTTTCCAATACTTCTTATATGTAATCCATGTTATGTTTGTCTATTAGGTCTTTACGCATTATAAGTGGACCATACAAATACAAATACAAATATGCTTTATTGTACACCAAGAAAGAAAATACATAAGGGTAATAATAACAAAAAAACAGAAGTGTAAACAAATGGCGGTCTTATCGCTGTTAACGATATCTTCCAGACAACCTTTGGGTTAAAAAGAGTAAAAAGAGTAAAAGGTGTAGATACATAGTTTAATAAACCATACATATATAATATCACATATATATACAATACATTACAATTATATTTTTTGTGAAAGAGTAAGAAAGGGGCGTGCAGGCCATCTGGTGCTAAGTGGTCACTGCAGCCCATGGACAATCACGTCCAATCTCAAATATAACAGAAGTTCGATTTAAGGATGGACGTAGATGCGTTCCTACTCTTGAGGACTAAGATGGTCGCCTCCAATACTGTGTATCCGGCAACCAAACCTCCCCAACCGAAACACAATACATGAAGAACATGTTGAAGCTTTTCTGTTTGCCCAACTACGGCAAAACAAAAAGACGTTTTGATCGGTAAGTAAGTATGTATGTATATGTGTATGTATTTATGTTCATTTGTTCTTTCATAACTTACTACTTAAAATAATTTGGGAAAGAGGATAATTGGAAGCCTCTTGATCATCCGCATTTTAAAGGCTAGGTGGTGACATTGAATCAAATACGGCGTTTTAGAGAAAATAATATCGTAAACTAAGGAACTTGTGAATGATGCCACACAATCATAGCAACGCATTACTTTTACAATAGAAGTAATAATATCATAAACGCTTACTACTATTAGAATGAAATATTTTGTTACGTTTGATATTATTTTTATCATGGAAATAATGTCTTAACTCAATAGATTGTTAATAATGCCATAATAGGTCCAACGGATGCCCCATTTGTGCCAAATCCAAATTAACATTTTGCTATTTTAAAACTAAAATTTGAATTTTTTATTTAATTATAATATATTAAATATAAGTTAATTAATGTCAGAAGTACAATATACAATCGGTTAATCGTGCATCGTTCCATCTTAGTGCCCAGAAGTGGCAACGCATACATACATATGTGTCCGACTTCAAATAAGGCTTATATGGTAAAGTTTTCAACTAGCAATAATCGCACCTCAGTAGACCTTCATCGGTTACGATATTGCCTCTGCGCAAAGTTAGGCTTATATGGTACTAGTTACAGATGTTCATGGGCTGCAGTGATCTCTCTCAGGCTTATAGATTTCCTTAAGATATTATCCTTCATTATTAAAGCAAGTATAAATATTTTCTATTGCGCACAGAGTTTCATTGGTGACTTCATAAAACTTCATAAAACCAAAGTTTCGTGCCGAGATTCAAACCGAAAAGGGGCTGACATCTTAACAACACTATGCTATCATTTCTCCGAAAACATTATTCTTTTATTATTATATATACGTGCATTTAAACATTCTCCAGATTTTATTCTGGAGCATTTTTCGTACTGTGTTGGAATATTAATAGCCTTGGCACTCGTCACAAAGGAACCGAATGTTTTATAGCACAAGTTCCATGGATGTGGAATTTTCAAGCACCTCTTATTCCACCTCCCGTTTCCAACTTTTCATATGCACTGCAGGCCCAAATAAATTCTTAAGACTCTTCATTTTAAGGACTGGTTTATTTTATATTAAAATAAAATGTATTTAACTTTTGTGTATCGATAGTCACTTCGTGTTATACGCAGAGTTCAAACATATGTAAGCAGAAACTTGATTATTTATAGATTTATGTATTCTGAAGGAGTATTGTATTTTCACCTCTCATGCTAGGTTCTGAGTTCTGAACTTTGAATATTCAGTCACGTAAATGTTATTTTATGTAAGATTAAGACTTTTTATGAGATAAATTATGTATGGATTACTTTAACGATGAAAGAAAAAAAAGAAGAAATGTTTTGTAAAAACCTAGATGCTAAAGAGTTTCTGAGTTTATGAGAAGTTCATGGGAATGTTTCATTCCCATGCATTGCCACTTCCATTCCCACTTGGAAGAGCCGAGAGTGGAGAAGGAATAGTTCACATTTGATGGGTAAATTTGGTACATTATGTTTTATAAAACTAATATTATTTCAGCTCTCAAAGGGTAGCTACTCGTATAAACCAAATTACGATGCGGTGAATGGAATTGGTCCTTGTATTAGACATAAAAAATTGAAATATGTTTCAAAGATCATCGATAAAATTTGGAAAATCGTTCAATGAGTGATATAGGTTTTCCTTATTTTAATTTCGTTAATTTTTCCACTTGACTTCCTTGACTTGACACCCCATGTAAGCTTGTTTTGTAAAAAAACAATGTTCGCGACCAATAAATCAATCTCCTTGCGATCAAGCTTCGCCGGTCCTTTTCTCGCATTAATATTTGCACAAAAACGAAAGGGACAACTACAGAGTTGATTGCGCCGACAGAGCGGAGGTTCTTCCATGAATAAAATTGGTAGATTAACAAGCCTAGTCACCGGCCTCGATCGGATAAGGCTAGGGAAGGAATTTTTAATTATCGATGAAAAAGTTATTATTTATTTTAGCTTTTTTTTAAATAACATGAAGTCTGAATTCTCATTTACTAGTGTTTTAAAGATCGAAGTTATGTGTTTGCACATAACTACGATCATGCCCATGCACATACAAACTCAAAAATAATTGAATGTCTTAGTGAGCTTTTACGTAGATCCGTTGCTAAAGCTTGGGAGTAAGATGGTCGTCTCGCAAGTGTAGCAGGCAACTGCACCTTTCCAAACGAAACATAAGAATTGCTTTACTGCGGATTATGAGGGCGGCAGTGGTACCTCTCCTGTTAAATTACTCTACTACCTGGTAAATTTATGTCATAGTATCGACAGCCATGTAGTAATTATTGCCTGCTGACTTAAATCTGTAAACGTCCCTTCATATTACAGAAGCTCTATAAAAGCTTTGTCGTCAGGGTCCTTACGTTATTAAGTTACGTTATAAGTGACTATTAAAGTTTTCAATTAGTTATCTGCCTTAGAAAGCCTTCAATAAAAAAATGGCATTTTACACCAGTCAAATTATGCGTTTTTTATTTTTTATAGTAATTAAAAAATACGTTTATATTTGGGCTGGTTTTGCAAGTAAACGTAACGGTTAATAAAAACTTCCTTGGTAGCGTTTAATGACAATTAAAATGATGCCATCTACAACAATGTTCAAGACACCGACTAGACAACAAACAGACGACATTTTGAAACAATTATCAAGCTATAGAGTGGTACAACTTGTAACATTGATAAATTAATTCACCGTAAATATTTTTAACTGCTATGTTAAATATTTTCTATTATTTTTATTGCATTAGTCCCATCCCTAGACTGTCGTTTATAACATGTAATATGCATATATAAGTGCATATATATTTTTAAGAGCTATGTTAAATATTTTCTATCGATGTTTTTATACCGTCCGCCCCATCCCTAGTCCAGACTGCCACTAATAAGATCGTGTACAGCGATCTCTCGAACAAAGCGCCTGCCTGTCATATTGATAGCCTGCTATATACTTATAGCAATTGATATCTGTTTCTTTATCATTGTTTTTATGTTTGCATTAACGTTTTTTATGTAATACAAGTTAATGATAGGTAGTAGAACTATAGTTTAGCCAGTTAGGTGCAACCGTCGAACTTATAATCCGCCATGAAATAACTCTTGTGAGTTAGTTACAAAAGTGCGGTCAGTTACAGTTATAAGGGAGGCGACCATCTCGGTCCTCAGGAGTAGCAACGCTACCTGGGCTCGTGGTGGGACTTCCACATACACCGTCAACTCCTCGTGGAGTACCTATTTAATATCAGGTGATCGCATGGTCATTTATTGTTCGATCTATAAATATTATAAAACAAAATCCACGGTCGCGTCTGTCTGTTCGTGATAAACTCAAAAAGTACTGGATGGATGTTTTCACGGTTTTCAACAACAGGTAAAGTGATTCCTGAGGAAAGATTTATTAGTTAAAAGTTATTGGGCGGGAAATTAACTTATGACTGGATGCATTTATTCATTTAGGTTATGCATTTAGGTTGATTCCCGATTTAAGAATTATGTAAAATAAAACGCTGACGAAGTCGCGAACACAGCTAGTAAGAAAATAAATGAGGTCGTTAATCGCGAGTACCCGTTACATTCCAAAGTGAATAAATGATATTAGTTGAAAATTATACGAATAGAGCTCTGTGTGTGTTTGAAGAGTAAAATCAATTTAACCAAATTTAATTACTGATAGCCGCGGTGGAGGCTGCAGAAGGAGCCTAGTTATGCAAATATGTACTTACTCGTAGATATGATTACATATTTGTTCTGCTTCGCTTTGAAACTTTTAGTTAGGTGTACAAGTGTCTATTTTTTTAAGTTAGTTCCACGTTTTATTGCCGCTGCTGGTGACAAGAGCACTGGTTCATATCTCTATTCAGCGCAGCCAACGTTCTTGGCACCATGACGACACAGGACCCGTGTAGATTGTTTAGATTAGACTTTTATCACAATTCGTTTTAAGGTGTTTTCATTTAATATTTACAGCTAGTGTTCTTGGAACCATACCGCATGGGCACCGACTTCCTTTAGATTGTTTAGGTTAGATTTTTATTTTAATTAGTTTTAAGATTTTCATCATTGTATATACGAGAATAAAATTGTATACAAATATTTAGTAAACAAATAGTTTAATGTTCCATTTAACCAAATATGTCCAATATAGTGAGAACCTGCATATGGCAACGTTCATACACTCGATGGGAAAACACCCCATTATTTCTGCCCAGCGAGCTGTCCCGGCCCGTCGCTACGCATAACCGTGATCATCAGTTAGGACCCGCGAGGGGAGAGATTGATTTACCAAATATTAAGCTATAATATACACAAATAAACTGACATGTGTTATCATAATAATAATCAAATATAATTTTATATTCAAAATCAAAATTAAAGCATTTTTATGTAATACTTTTTTTTCAAAACTATTTTTGAACATTAATAAACTACCACCGACTAAGGCGTTTCGTTTTACAGAAGAGGCGGTGAAAGAAAAATCATAACACACATCTTTTCGATCATTGAAAATGCAATTTACAAATAATAACTCAATTTGATGGAGCAAATAGAACTGGAGCCGTTTCGAACCATGTATTTATCTTTTAAAACAACTTTGGTTTTATAATATGCCTTTTCACGCAGTGCCTGTTTCATAAACAATTTAAACTTCTTTTCTAATGGTACCTCGACGATGAAACTTAAGTTCCACCACCACCGCCGCCCTCATAATCTGCCGGCAAGCACCTCACGTGCTTCGATTGGTGGGCTGCGGTTACACTATATTGCGAGTTTTGCGAGGCCTTAAAACTTAAGAGTAGGAACGCATCTACCCACAATCTCAGTTAGAAGTTCATTCTGTTTAATGTCTTATGTGGAAGTTGATGAGTTCTACCGCTTAACGACCAGTAGCTTGCGTTCTCATTTGCTACTCTGCTTATGATAAAAACCCGAATTAAAAGTACATTACCCATTTCCACAATCACAGTCTCTTTAATATGAGTACCGATTATGTTCAAATGAATCATTTTACTTTGAACATTACGTACACGGGATTAGTTTTTAAAACGGGATAATTCCCTTTTGATGTTCCCTCGACATGCCCGGCAGCCTGGAGGTGTTCTCGCAATGTTTGAAACAAATTAAAATAAACTCTATGTCATTCCAATAACGTTCAATATAGCTTGAAAAGGATGTCGTTTAAAAAATAGAGCGGTTGTTGGTTTTCAGTGAAACATATCCATTTGTGAAAGAATATCTTTTCGACCTTTCGGTAATTTAATATCGTCGACATTTGAATGTTTGAGCAGACAATGTAAGATGGATCATATGATACAGTTTAAATCAATTTAAAATATGTCCGATGTTCTAAGTTATGAAGTCACTATAAAATGATTAGCTTTACGCCAATTGTGAAGGTAAAGATCATGATTCTGAATCTAGTGAAGAAAAATATCATGACTTTAAAACCGGTGAACGTCATTTTGAATCTGATAAAGGTAAACAACGTGATTTTGAATCTGGTGAAGGTAAACAACGTGATTTTGAATGCGGTGAAGGTAAACATCATAATTTTGAATCTAGTTAAGTTAAACATCGTGATTTTGGTTCCGGTGAAGGCAAACATCGTGATTTTGAATTCAGTTAAGTTAAACATCGTAATTTTAAATTCGATGAAGGTAAATGTCGTAATTTTGAATCCGGTGAAGGAAAATTTTTGAGTTAATTTTGACTTTTACATTTATTAACAAAAGTCACAAGTGACTACCCAACATGCTCTACAAATCACTTAAACGTTGACTCTAACGGTCACCTGAGTAAATCCCGACTTACCCCAAATTGCTTATATTATAATTATGTATATTACTCAGGACATATCAGACGACTACTGAAGTTGATTCCTGATGCGTTGCCAGAAGTAGAAAAAGAGTTAATATTTGGAAACATTATTTATTTTGTTGCTGAAATTTTCATATTTCCCTCATAATTGTCAACTTAACATATTTAACACTGACATTACGGGAGTATACAAAAACGAAAAGAAAATGACAGAACAGGATACTGAACAATACGAAAAGCAACCAGAAAAACGGGATTCTAAAATTTACATGGCAGGCATAAAGGAGGCTGAGGACCGGATACAAGTTATCATAATAATACCAGGGTTAATAAACTTCAAACAAGTAGATAAATTAATATACAGAGGCCGGCAACTACACTATCAAGTCCGCGAACCAGCCAGATTTTCATGTCCGATTCGCTCTTGGATGCTTGTAAAATGCTTCAAGGAGATGTATCATGAACCCTCGCGAATGTCAGCTGCGGACCGTGGGAGTGATGAGCAGCAGTGGGCACCCGTGAACGGAAAAATCTTTGTCCACCGCTGCCACCGCTGCCACCGCTGTTCATCCCTCTCATGAAAGCACAGCTAACGTTCATGAGGCTTCATGATACACTTTTCTCAATCATTTTACGAGTTATTATCTAAGAAGATATGATTGATGAAGTTTCCACCAGGCTCATGGATTACTTCTACCAAAACGATAGAATTGCTCCTCGCTGGAAATTACTATATTTTTATAACTACATAAATATTATCGATATCGTTAGTGACAGCAGCACATCACGCGGCGTCACTGTCGTACAATTAGCGCGCTTTGACATGTTACACATAACCCGCATTGTACCACCCTCTCTTTCTAACGCTGCAGGGTTGTCACTTGCGGAATTTTAATTTAGTAAGAAATTCATCGGAATAATTGATTTAGATTCTGTCCTGGATTTCTGTCTTTGTATGTGGCCATAGCATCTATGATACATGGAATTCTAGTGTAGAGCTTAGAACGCATATTTTTTTTTTATATTGTCTGACGCATAGGTTCTTCTCCGCCGAGCTCGAACCTCTTCACACGCGAAAAATAAACCGACTATTTACCTTGTATGTGTAAAAATAACTCTCCCTTTAATAATAATTTTTGTATATGTATTTATATATGTCATGAATTACGAGTTATTATAACAGGTGCCAGCCCTATTTGCATATCGCCATCTCCCTCCAGCAGCACTAATGCGCAATCAATAATAATTATCTTCGTGTTTGCAAGCAAGTGGATTGCATTGTACGGCGATATGAAGGTATCGGGTGGATGACCATCAGTGTTTCATCAACTAGGATTATTCCCGTGAGAAATTCTCTGTTTTTACGTATTGCAAACGAGCATGCAAACCACCTGATGTTAAGTAGTCACAGCCCATAGACATCCACGTACAAGTACAAACACTACCGAACTATCTACTATCTGAGCTCGAAGATAGTTGCGTTGCTACTCCTGAGGACTCATAGAGTACTCGCTTCATAGTGTTGTCGGCAACCACATCTCTTCAACCGAAACACAAGTAATGATATACGGCGGATTATAGAGGTGGCGGTGGTACCGCCCCGGTCGAACTATAGTTCTCCCATCTTTATATAAATCTGTATAAAAGTACCATTAGTCAAAACATTTGGAGCAGGAACTTTTATGTAAAACTAATCTTGACCGCGACTTTGCTCGCCCAAAAGTCAATATTGTAGTACTTTCCAGTAAATCATGAAACTTTTTTTATTTTATGCAGTATATTTCAAAAAATATATGTATATATATGGAAGGAATCAATAATTTATATCAACTTTCAATATATATTTAGCCTTACAGTTTTCAAAATTCCTTACTGTTAGACTTACTTACATTATAAATATAAAGAACTCATCTGCAATATTTGGGATTTGCGTATTCTCATTTCAGCGGTTAAGGCTGTATGTTGATGCCATCTATAGGTTTGTGTAGGTGTATTCAGATGATAACTACATTATACCGCCAGAGTACCCTGGAGGAAAAGTTCTCAGTTTGGTTTGTTTTATAGGTATTCCTCTAATTTAAACGGATATTTTTGTTACAAGTTTATTAAAAAGGGCTCACAGTTGAAACCACTGTTTATTTCAAATAAATCATTGTATTCTTTTTAGCTTTCTCCTGATATATTGATAGTAATATAGTATAGAATTAACAAAACAGGAAATCCTATGAACGGCCGGCCTCGCGGGCACCGTACCCGCGCAGCAATACACCGGTGGCGGAATCAAATGTCACATGTTAGACGGATTAATTCGCTGGCTATTGAGCGGAACTGCGCTGCATAATGAGTTTATGTGTACGGTGACCAAAATACACGCATATTTGCTTTTAAATTTAAAAAAGGTTTTATTTTGGAAGAGTAGCAAATGAACATGGAAGACATCTGATGTCAGTTTATTTCTGCAGCCTGTGGACGTGTACGTCCAACATAAAACACGACCAAAGTCCTACCTAATGTCGTGTATAGATGCGTTGCTAGTCCTGAGGAGAGAGAAGGTCAACTCGCTTGTAAGTGTAGCCGGCAACCGCAACTGTCCAACCCAAACACAAAGTGTTGTGGTACGGCAAGCGGTGGTACCTACCCGGTCGAACTATAGTTCTACCACTTGGTTAAACGATAAGCAATATATCTTAAATGGTCTTTTGAAAAAGTGCAGTAATTTATTACTAAAACTACCGTTTTATAAATAACGTTTTAACGCTTATTCCAGGTACGAATTTAAATACTGCACTCTGATTTTGCAAATTACAGTAATTCCATAAAAAAAAAAACAAAAAACCTTACGGTTAAACTCTGCTTAACCGTGACCATGAGCCGTGCAACCGGTTTGAAACACCGTAAATTTATGCTATATACCAATTTTTTTGAACCAAATTAAATATATAAATAATAATTAAATGATATAACAGATGACAAGAAACGAGCAGCATGGCCACCGTACCGGCATAGTTGTACACCGCCAGCCGCGTCAAATGTCACATGTTATGCGGATTAATTTGCTCGCAATTACACGGAAGTGATGTATCGCTTTGTTTGCTCGGACGTGTATAATGAGGTTAGCGATTCGTAAATTACTATTAAATATATCTCACATATATTGTCCGTATTTACCATATTTTCAAAATAATATTTATTAAAAAAAATTGAAATCTTTTTTTTTATTGCTAGATTAGAATATACGCAGTTGGTAGCCCTTCTCTTTACTTTTATATAAAGTGAAACGTTGTTCATTTGTTTATCTGTTTATGTGTCTTTAATAAGAAAACTTTCGTTTAAATCCACCTCAAACTTTGTACCTACACAGAGTTCCTTTTCATTTACTCCCCTTATCACTCCTTATATCTCCAAAGTTCAAGTACCTTTAGGCTATATTTATCACGCTATATGATATTCGAATTGAGTATTGACCATTAATAATTTAGTTAAGCCTTTTAAGCAATATTTTTTTCAATTGATTGGTACCTGTATGATCTTACAGTTAGTAGCAGGCATTTAAATATAAATTTCTTGGCCTTACTACGACTTTCATTTTATGTTATCATGGATGGCAAAACCTTCTAAAAGTCCCGGTATTTTGGAAGACATATCGTTTTATGAGGGATTTCCACCCATTAAACAAAAAGATTGATGGCCTTTTTCTATGCTTGTAAAACACCAGGATCTCTCAGTAAATGACGCAACTGATGTCCCAACTTCACCAACTCTGAGGCTATCTTCCAGTGTCTAAACTTCTATTCCGGGATCGCTACATCGGAATGGCTCGAGCTACTCTTATCGTCCCGACCACGACAATTTTAGTCATTTCTTACGACAGACTTGAGACTATGTTACCCGATTCTGATCTCAAGCTACAGTAAAAAGGCGGTCCAACCTAACTGCTACTAAAACACCAAAATAACGTGTATTCGTTAAATACAACAAAACACATATGTTCGTATACCTACGCATGATATAATCACATATTATATTTAATCTGTAATTGATGGATTCCAACTTGTAAGCCCCGTTAGTAATGAGGGGATTTGCAGGCTTCGCGGATTACATATTAACGAAATAATTAGGTTAATTGCGTTAATATAGCCGCGCTGTCTTGCTTTATTGATTTTGGACCTATTAGTAACTAACATACGAAGGATAATTAGGCAAACTATAGTTAACAAACTATTTCTCGTTTAAATTTATGTGACAAAGTCTATTTTTGCTTCAGCGTGAGCATTAGCATCATGAAATAAATCCTATACATTTTTTTATGCGAGAAGAGTAGCAAACGAGCATGCAAACCACCGGATGTTAAGTAGTATGGTCGCCTCGCTTCAAAGTGTTGCCGGCAAACGCACCTCTCCGACCGAAATACAAGTAATGCTTTACAGTGGATTATGAGGGCGGCGGTGGCACCTCCCCGGTCCCTATAGTTCTCCCATCTTTAAACCATTTTGACCCTTTAAGACTTTAGCGCACCATTTTTAACAAATATCATCGCGGAATTTATATATTTTTCTGTATAACGAGTACTCACGAAAAACTTTTTTTATTGCCAATATTTAGAACCAGTTTCATAGCTCGTGGTTACGGCTAAGCTGCGATGGCGGGGGGAAACTGTTGGATCGCTAACGGAACGACTCCAACTCACACTCTTATCACTCCTGATCTCGAAAGACTCATTTTTATCGCCTCTTACAATACGTACGAGATGTCGTAGCGCTATTCTGGTCACAAGCTAATAGGCCACGATCTGCCTATCAGTAATTTCCGACTGTTTTATAGACGCTCGTTGCCTGAAGCCATCTTTAGGGCGCCACTTAGCTACATTGTAAGCTCGAAACGCGTCAATTTGTGAAGTTATTGCGAATATGTGATTAAGTAATTAGTAGAGTATTTATATATTTATAAGTCTTTATAATAGGTATGGTCTTTCAATTGAAACTTAATGAGTTAAGGAGAGACAATGGCGTTTTATATGTAAAGCCATATTGAATTAAAGAAAACAAATAGCGAAAACATAATAATGTTTCTTTATTATTTTCTTACCTTTGTTTTTGGTTGAATCATATAGGTTGTTCTTAATGACATATGGTAGAACAATAGTTCGATGGAGAAGATACCGCTACCGTCCTCATAATCAGTTGTGAAACTTTGAACTGCTGCTCCGAAGCTCAACTCTAGTGTTTCCCTTTAGATTTTAGGTTAGGCTTTATTCTAATTAGTTTTAAGATTCACCATTGTAAATATAGTAAATATTGCGACACTGACAAGATCAGAATTAAATCGTAATTATAATTTACGCAATAAATAATTTAATTTTAATTGTAGACAACGTTAAACACCAGCCGTCGTCCCTACACCCCCGAGGCAGGCATCGATCAGCCAGTAATTAGCTGTTCGTAACGGATACACACATCGAGACACAAGAACACACTTGCAATATCGACACATGCAGTAGCAATATACATTAGTTAAGTACTTTTTTATAAAACAACGCGCTTACTTATTTGACTGGGAACCAACTGAATTTATTCAAAGTGAAAACTAATACTACTACATGTAACTTACATACCTAACAGTAGATGGCGCTGGGTGTTCATTCTTATTATTTTTATATAAACCAACACTTTTGATACTTATATATAAATAAGTAGCGACCCAGCTTCGCTGGGGTGATAGAGTTTATAATTACTTACATTATTTTTCTTTCAAACATGCGTCCAGTCATTATTTAGTTGCAAAAACTAACGATTAAAAGCATCTATTTTGAACGACGACTATATTACTATATCGAATTTTACTATTTAATTTCTCGCCCAATTTACAAAAAGAACCTTCTTCAAGAAAGGTTGATGAAAACTGAGAAAATCCGTCCAGTACTTTTGACTTTGTCGCGAACAGACAGGCAGACAGACACGACGGGGGACTTTGTTTTATAATAGTTAGAGATTGATGTCTATTACAATGGGTATATTCCGAGTTCTAGGTTTATTGAATTTCGTCTCTGTACCTAGGGATCAGAATAGCGCTACGGTATCTCCTGCCTGTCGTAAAACACGACTAAAAGGAGCTCTCAGGGTTGCGGGCGGAAAGAGTGGGAGCTCGAGCCGTCCAATGAAACGGCCCCGGAGAGGACGACGTCATGAGTAGCCACATACGTCATTAGTACCAAATGGTGCTTGGGGGATTGTCCCCCTCCTGGAATGGACCCCTCACGGGGTGATGTGCTCGGAGGATATCGGTGCGTTCCTTTGGAGATCCCTGATAAACCGGATTCCCTCCCACGTTACCGGGTACGTTTGGAAGGTCCCCCCCCCCCCCCCGAGAAAATTCAGGCCGAACATTATTCCACAGGATGGTCCACCCTCCTATCCATAATGGAACTGCATATTCCTAAAATCCT
>DWON01000562.1:0-31582 GCA_018251015.1 Phocides pigmalion okeechobee
CAGATAGGATTTCAGTCGTATTTGTGGTTGTACGTGTCTATAGACTGCTACTACTTAACATCAGGTGGTTTGCATGCTCGTTTGCTGCTCTCCTCACATAAAATAATTACAATTTACGTGTTTTTTTAATTTATTTCACTTAACAACTGCTGTCGTTGACATAATATTACCAGATAGGGTTGCTAACTTTATTTTGAGTGTATGTAATCTTTGTGATAAATAAAATTAATTGCATGTGAGTGTGAGTTAATAGAAAGACCAAAGATCAGAATTATCATCTTATTAACTGCTGATAACTTTGCAGTAATAGTTAAACGATTATTTATATTCATTAGCGCAGGAAAATGTATACACATAAAAAGTTCTAATTTTGTAATTTCCAAACATCTGCAACCATCAATAATGTGAATAAAAATTGGTTCAAAATTAAGGATTTTGACAGATATCACCAACCTTGTTGACAGCCCTGTCACAGAAGGCAAACAACCAGATATCTAGTATCGTTTGCTACAAATAATCCTCCGACAACTTTTTTAAACACTGTTTTGCAATTATAATTTGAATTCTTTGAATTTTTAGTAACGTCATTAATTCTAAGCAATTCAATCTGATTTTTAAAAGTTTGCAATTAATTATATATTCCGCGAGAAACTAATTGGCAATAGAGTTATATTTAGTTCGTGTTTTTGTCAATCTTTTATAAAAACGTTGGAAGAAAGTCGCATTTATTTATAGTTTAATTTATTAACACCTATACTATTTTTGGGTGTAAAATCCACAATAATAAATACAAATCTTACATAATTTAAAACTTATTATATTAAAAGCTTAAAGTAAATAATGTAAAGACAGTCCGGGTTCATGTGACATGGTGCCAAGAACATTGTCCGCTTTCCGGCTCTGAATAGTTATCGCAATTCTCTGCACAACATTCATATGTTGTGCAGAGAATTGCGACATTAGGTGACATTAGGGCTGGTTCATTCCAGCCCTAATGTCACCAGCAGCGTCTCAAACGTGGGACTAATTGTTTAAAAAAATGGCACTCAGAATTCACGGACCAAAGGTTTCAAGTCAAGCAGTACAAACACGTAATCACTGCTAAGAATATGTTTGATTTAATTCTGATTTACCCGTTCTAGGATGAAGGCGCATGTCATACAGAAACTCTTTTAATGTCCTTATGCAACGACCATGAACTAACAATACCACATATTTCCATAAACAATAGAAAATTCCTAAACAAATTATGGAAAAAAATCTTTCAATTATATTAAATTAGTCCGTTTGTCCTGTATCTGGCATCAAACCTAGGATCAGAGAAGATGAAACATTATCATTACATTAACTTTTTTGCTCCCTTTACTTAAAGTCCTATGTACTATTAATACTATTACAAAGCACAATGAGGTTAAAAGAAATCAAGGTGCTGCATTGTAAAAAGCAGCAGGAAATAAATAAATAAAAAACTATTAATATGTAATAACTAAAGCGATACATTTCCTTACACTGATGTAAAAAGTAAGACCACTACACGTTCAAAACTTAGCAACAGTCCGTTGTTTTTACGACAAATTGACTTCATGCGTAAAAAATGTAAACGCGTAAACGTTACGTTTTTGTTCCAAAGAAATACTGTACCAATTAACATGATTGCTTTAGTATTTGTGTAACTGGTTGCCATAAAACTAACGAGTACCTAACAAGAGAAGCGAGCAAATTTTACGCCCGCTCTATGAGAAAGAAATGTTTCGTAAAGTGTTCGTAAATCATTTATTTAAAGTGCCTTCGTCACGTTTGGAAGTGTCAACAATTTGTTTGACATGTGTCGGGATTACGGCTCGTAAAACCGGATATTTATGACAAAATATATTGAATTTTAAACGGGTTGCAGTTTAAATAAAATAACTGGCATAGAATCGTTATGAATACATTTTTTTTAGAAAATGGAAGCAACAAAGATCATGCCGCTGCCTGTTTTTAAGCGACCCATGACTGCCACCCATGGACACTGTTATCGACTCTGACGCTTTACCGTTCCTGAAGACTAATGACCGGCATCATATATTAGTACCTATCTTTACTAATACCTCTACTTGCCAACACCCTTTCTTTCTGTCTTTGATTGATAACCATCCAAAAGTAGAAAAAAGTATGGCACTTAATCGTTGAAGATATATATATTTCACATCTGAAAAGAGCAAATTATTGTGTAAGGTGATATTGCCAACGAAGTTTAATTACTAAAAATTCGACCACTTTTAAGTCTAATGATAATTGATTATCTGCCACGACTAAATCACATTTAATTAAATGTCAAAGGTACAATCAAGAATTTAAACTATTTTTATGTGATTAGAGATTATGTTTTTGGTAAATGGCCACTGCAGCCGGTTGTCTATGGATCTCGAAGTAACGTCGACCCACAAATAACGTTGCTATGTACAAAATATACTTACATAAAATTTAGTTTAGAATCTGTGACTCGTTTCGAACGACCTGAAAACGAACCACACGCGAAACAAATCCCACAACAAAGGGTTATTTAACGTACAACCATAAAGTTTTTACAAGCATAAGTTTAATATTGCTACACACAATCGGTTTGTCCTAGTATTCTTGCCAGGAAACCTCGTAATTAGAAGTCGGTTATAAAATAACCATCAAAATCATTCGAAACGAGTGTCTTTCAGATGCTTCACGTAACATTGCATCTTTGAATAGAACTTATTACTGTAACTTAAGGAACAAAATTGCGTGAAGCAACATTATAGAAATCCAAGTGTGGTTGTAAAGTATTTAAAATCCGTCCACTTCATAAATTACGCTTTGTATGACAGAGCCCGTTGTTGCAAGTTTTTACGATCTAAACATCGGGAAGTATGATTTAAAGCCCACACAGTCTTATGTCCAAGGTCATCTTGGTTGTCCAATTTGTGGTCGGCTGAAGCTTGTGGCAAGGGAATAAAACTTTTTTGCAAGGTGGTAGAACAGTTAGCCCGGAGAGGTACCACCGTCCTCATAATCCGATATAAAGCAGTTCTAGTATCTCTGTTATAGAGGTGCGGTTGCCGGCTATCCCTAACAGCGAGGCGACCTGTCCTTAGCATAGTTGCGTTACTCGTACGAGCTCAGAAATAACGTCAGTCCTGTTTTATTTGATATGAATGTCCATCGACTACAGTGACTACTTAACATGAGGTGGCTTGCACTCGTTCCCTACTCTCCCTACATAATAAATCCATAGTTCCATCTGGGTATACCATTACTATCTTCATAAATAGAGAGATCCATAGAGAGAGCATGGAAAGATGAAAAAGATGTGTGTTTAGGAATTTCTTTCGCCACTTCTTCTCCAAAACGAAACACCTTACAATGGTGGTAGTTTATTGTCGTTTAAAAAGAGTTCTGTGAAGATCTATGTATACTGAATAAATATCTAAATTTTGGTTTTGATATTGAATCAACTATCTATATATTCAAATGGTGAGACGCGTACTACACTTAACTTAACGTAAACAGACCTGACTGTTTGAAGTTGTATGTAGACTTCCATGACTAAGGCTTAATAACTTAGGACTTAATATACATATGTGGGCTGGATACTTTATCGCCTACTCTTTTCAAAAAACTATAAGTATGTGTGATGTAAATTGCCAAAGTCATGCCATGCATCCACGCAATGGCACCCGAGTAAGGTGACCTTGGATATATGACCGCGTTTGGGATTTAACTTAGCGGTCAGCAGGTGATTTATGTTGGTGATCGATGCCAGACATAACAATCACAGTGCCGTCATTGTCAGTATATTGTTATGGAACACATGTGTTTCTGGCTAATTATAATATTTAAATGACTCAATTACCTTTTGGCAATAAAATCCGCAATCAATAAATTTAATAATAACGTTTGTTTTTTACCTTCTCCGATATTATTATTAACAATATTATTTATCCATAATAAATATATGACACTCGTCAACTATATGACTAGCGACCCGGTCCATCTTCGCTCAGTTAATAAAACATCCAGTCATCACCTAGGTGAAAAACTAACAATTAGAAACATCTACTTAGAACGACTATTTAGAACGACGAACGACGAGAATATAACTATTTAATTTCTCGTCCAATAAAAAAAAAAACTTTCCCCACGAATCACGCTACCTGCTGTTGAAAACTGAGAAAATCCGTCCACTATTTTTTGATTTATCACGAACAAACAGAAAGACAGATGCGACGGGAGACTTTGTTTTATAATACTTAGAGATAACACTGATCTCCGTCGTACCTCTTACACGTGTGAGCTTCAAACCCCGGACCTTCAGAATGAAGAGTCAAAATGCATACCCTATATTCAGTGCTCATCATTATAAGTATCAGATTTTTATACTCGTGTCTTCTCTAAGACAGAAAACTTGGTCGTAGAATTGGATCATTTTTTTGTTACATAGCAGAAACAGGAACAGGTTAATTATAAAAATGGAAGCACTTGTATAAAAAGAAAAAACAAGGCTAATTTTGGGTACACCGTGAATTTTTGTTTTATTTTTGGGAAATTCCACGAGATGCTTACCCAACGATCAACCCCTTTTCCACTTTGTAAGGATTGACGCTTGTTATTTTCGAGTCACAATCATTTTAATATTAACTTCGAAATTTGTTATTTCGGGACAATTAAAAAAGGGTGACGTTATTATGGTTTTTAGGACGTCGAAGCCTTATACATTTTACTCCTTTTATCTTATAACAAGGAAAATACACAAATACGCATGTTGAAACAACTTCAATCTAAAAATGGGCTGCGTAAAAATTATATACTAAAGATATATTTTTATACGCTCTTACTTCGATTAATATCATCATTTCATTGCTGCTCTGCTAAACTTTGATTTCTCTCTGAATAATAAGGGTTATGCCATAGTCCACCTCATACCTTACAAACTTGCGGTAACTTTATGGAGAACTATCAACATTTTAAGTTTCCTTACGGTGTTTTGCTTCACTGTTAAAGCAAATACTAATTAATTTTTAATACATATAACTTATAAAACTTGAGGTGTATCAGGGAATTGAAAATGTAATATTATGCAGTTAATTGCCGTTTAGTATGTCAAATTGTTAATATTTTTAGCCATATCATTGACTTAAACAACATAGCGCCTTCAAAGTTAATAGTTATAGGTTCATTGCCAAGTTGAGTCCAGTCCACAAACCGGTATCGGGTATGTATACCTAGCGTATGTATGTATATGAAGCAAATGTTGTTAGTCATAACTCGCAAGTTTGAGAAATACGCGTTCGTATTTCAATACAAATCTCTTCTTAACCGACTTAAAAAGAAAGATTTTGAATTGTTTGGAATCATTTTTATGTTCAACGACATTTTTATAACGTTTTTTTATTTATTTTTACTAGGTAAAAATAGGAAACATACATTTAGCCCACCTGCATTGTTCCCATGACATATTTGTAACCAAATCCATATTGAACACGAGCCCTAAGACATTGATTTAAGCCACACTCCTGTTTTGCAAGCCTATACTTTAGTTGACGGTTTTTATTCTAATGGCAAGCGATGCTGCAAGCCGCCTTTTGATAAGAGATCGTCGTAGCCCATGGACATCCACACCCAATCTCAAACAAAACTGAAATCCTCTGAGAAGACCCCGGGACCGAGTTTCTTGGATTTTCAGAGAACTATGCTTCGCTGACACTCGGTAACCGCTCCTCCTCAACTGAAAAGGCGCTCACGACACATGAGAGACGTTATGAACACATAGCAACAAACATGTCGCTGGCAGCCGGCAGCCGGCCCGCAGCTGGCGAGGCCACGTGCGATGGTCACGACGAGGACCGCACGGTTTGCTGTCACGAATCACGATCCTCGGACATCGTGCCCGCTCCGCGCAGCTGCATTCCTTGTCGCGACACTAGTTATTGATATCACCTTAATCTATGTATCTATGCGTATAACAAACGCTATGGCCTAAGAATTTCCACGGAGGTGGCAGCCGTCGTAAACACTGCTGATTTATCTATGGTAAGCAAATAAGCTTTTAAAGTTTATTGACCACCCTTATACCCTTCTAAATAAGGTTACAATAAAACGTGCACGACTTCACAGATGATATATGTTACTTAAGTTACTTAAGTTAATCGTCATTAAAGTTACTTAAGTTAAGCGGTTGGGAGTGTGATGGTTGAACGCCAAAGTAAACTTGTATGCGCTGTGCTTAGAACGTATCCCTGATATTAGTAATGCTAAATTTATATAATTTTGAGAATATAGTCAAATTAATCAAAACAGTACCAGCAAGTATAATTACTATTTTCTTATTTGGTAGAGGTAAAACATAATTCACCAACGCTGGGTACAAGACAATGCCATTATAAATATTGTGATAAATTGCGCCGGCGCAGGTCGGAGGTTGGGGCCGCGCGCCGTGCTACTTTATCAAATTGCAAATTCATTCCACCGTCCAGCTGCTCGTGTCAAAACAACTGTACAAGTGTCATGGAACACTAATTCCAAATTCGAATTTCATTTATTCGATTTTAAATTCCTCCTGACTTTTGAAGCAGATCTACTTGAATATTTGCAACCTACCCACCAACGAAACTGTTTTATATAAATTATGATTAACTTATTCTTCGCTAAACGGTTTGAATGCAAACTTTACACTGTAAATCCCAGTGTAATTATAAGTTAATGTATTTTTGGTCCCTGGTCGAAACAGTTCCCCTAATAATATATGCAACATCGCCGATCTCATAATCCACATATTAACAATTATTGTTACGTAAGTTACGCAAAACGTATAATACAACTCATTACCTCCGATAAGACTTTAGTCCAGTCTTATTTGCGGTTGTAAATTTTATTATTTATGGATGTCCATAGGTTGCAACGCCATAGCAAAGAAGTATGAAAGGTACTTCATACTTGCATGCTCATTTACTACATCTCTGATATTAAAAAACAATGTAGGCATCGAGACTGCACCTGGATAAAACCTTGAAGTAAAATTGGAAACCGAAAGCATAGGTATATCCAATGCAATTCGAGATTTTAGTATCACAAAGCACTCTACTTTATTCGAAAAACATGGCAATTTACCACGTCATTTATTTAGCTTTCTCTCGCGTAATCTATGAGTCACAAGTGTTTTAGTATACTCCATAAATGGAAAAACATGTGGATACTTTACTGATATCTTCTAGATTTCGAGATTACTATTTTATGTTACACATAAGAGAAATTTGATATCACAACTACTACGATAGAATCTAAAATCGTGCTTCGCCATGTACTGTTTATTAATTTCGGAATCTGACTGCAGAAAAATCTGGTAGTCTGTAATGAAAGGTGGTAGAGCCATTAGAACTTGCCCGGGGCGGTACCACCGCCACCCTCATAACTCACCGTAAAGCAACATATTCTTCATGTATTGTGTTTCGGTTGGGGAGGTGTGGTTGCCGGATGCACATTATTGGAGGCGACCATCTTAGTCCTCAAGAGTAGGAACGCATCCGCGTCCATCCTTAAATAGAACTTCTGTTCTATTCGAGATTGAATGTGGTTGTCCATGGGGTGCAATAACCACTTAACATCAGGTGGCCTGCATGCCCGTTTCTTACTTTGTCATAATTAAAAAAAGCTCGATACCTATTCTTTTAACATTAAATTCTAATTAAACTGTGTTTTGTGTCGCTTTCCCGAGATCGAGTTGTAACCAAACGACCCAAAACGTATACGATACTTCGCGTGCATCACACGGCAGACACAATCGAATAATTAATTCAGTTTTGATCGCAGAAACGATGGGAGGAACTGAGATGTTTACTAACACCGACGATGCGATGCCTGCGTGTCTTCAGGTACATGCCACTGACAGCAACAAAAACCAGATAAACTATTTATATTACCATTTACAGCCATATAATGAACTTCTACGACTTCCGTTTATTTACCGGATACAAAATTATATTACTGTTTACATATTATTTGTGTGCGATGTAAAAATATATATAGTCATTATCATCGAAGTCTCTTTTCATGGCGTAAAAATATTTGATGTATGAACAGATCATGATTGGCTGGCTTGTCTCCTTTCATATTATCAAATTTGAATATTAAAATTACCATAATATCTCACGCATGAACCAAATTCGATTTCAAAAACTTAAATTATATGTGCTTGTTCGGTTTTAAATTATTTTTCTCAAGTTTCCTTAAGTTTTATATGAAATTTCCTAGCTACATTATCGTGTCTAAAGTAATTAAGTCTTAATTAACTCGATATACTAATCTATCGGCCTAGAATGGCACCATTTCCTCTCTTTCCGTAGATGTCGTAGGAGGCAACTTAAGGATTTAAATCCAATAGATCTAAAGATTACTGCATCACTAACACGCACAGTGAAACACGGTGCCTACAACAAACTTCCTTTTATAAGAGAGGCCTGTCTTTCAGTATAGTACTTTAGTGGAGTCAGAAGAGCCCGATGGATTGATGAATTCTTTAATTAGTTGAAGTTTTCTTTTAGTACTACTTTACTTACTAACTTTTTTAGGAGGAGGAGGTAGCACCATCTCATTAATTTGCAATTTCCTGAAATAATTAAAGGTCACTCAGGTTTATTTACATTTATAAATATCGTACAGGACTAGCAACGTATCTGTGATCTATTCCAAATAGGCTTCCATTCGTGGTCCACGCATACAGTCTACTACGTGCTCGTAAGTAACATTGGTAGCACCTACATTTCTTTGAAAAACCAAGTATAGAATTAAATATGAAAACTAATTGAAATCATAAATTTGTTTACACCTATCTGTTGACCGGACCACAATGTTTACAAGAACGTTTCGGCAAAGAAACCTTGATTCCGGAAGCATGTGTTCTGCTTTACATATCACCGATAGACAACAATAGACCGACGACCGCTCATTGCCATGCGTTACGTCAACATTGAATGTCACTGGCCAACTTACTATCGATGAATAGATTCGAAACTAACTTTCTATCTGCAAATCCCTCGTAAACTCTTTGGCAAAACATAAAACCTAAGGTAATGTATTTGTACCTTGACTTTATACCGCTGAAGACCATTAAGAATAAAAGTTAAGATTATTATAAAATTGGTATTTATGAACTTATATATTAGAATTAATTTACAATTGTCTTAACAGTCATGAAAACATCGTAGGGCAACCTAATGCTTTGTAGTTCATTAGACTGATCATAAACGATCGTGTAGAGTTTCAGAACTAAGAAATATTTTGTATTAAATGAATTTGACATAACACCTTATTGTTCATATATGTATTTAACGAGAGAGGGAGACACCTGCATAAGTCCTTTTATGATTTTTATTCACATTCCGAAGTGTCGTATATATCAACCCTAATAAAATTATTTTTCTTCCTGTCCCTACCTCAATGTGTGCGAGTTCACAAAATTCTTCCTTTAAAATTTCTGCTGCTGTGACATAAACGAACAATACGCAATTATAAGAATTCATATTAAGGTATTTGGCTTAGAAATCTTAAAATCCTGCTTTTTATGTGATACCAAAGAAACCAATGACAACGCACGTCACCTGATGTTAAATAGTCGTTACAGCCCATGTTCCTCCATCCTTACAGCATCATGACTAATAATCTTACCTGAGGTCATGTATAGATGCGTTTCAAATCCTGAGGAATAAGATTTGTAAGTGGCTCATTTGTAAGTGTAGCCGGGAACCGCACCATTAAACACAAGATTTATTTGACGCATTATAGCGTACTACGCGTATTATGACAGCCATTTTGTACCTCCCCAATCAAACTGTAGTTCTGCCACATATCAAAATCAGCTTTTTAATGAATTACATAGTTTGTTTTAATTAAACTCTTAGATAGTAGTTAAATATTTATGTTTTTAATTACTACATTAAAATTTTATTTTAGTTTGTTTAAAAACATAACTGGTTGCGAAACAACGCAAATCTTGTCCGCTGTCAACTGTCAAGTGTCGGGTTGGCAGTTGAGTAGTCCAAACGGACACAACAAAGAGATGACTACTTTAACTCCCGTTTCTATCAGTCTCCTTATATAATTTTGTTGGTGAAGAAAATGTGTGATATTTCGTATTGTGATATGAAACAGTACGATACACGATTATACATAGTTTACACTCAGGTGTCAAGTTGAGATGTTAATACAAATGAACAAAATAATAAAAACTATCAAAACAATTTAAGCTGTTTTAACACCAGTTATTTTAAATTCTTACAATGTTTTAATATTGGAATAGTAGCAAAGAGCGTAC
Source organism: Phocides pigmalion okeechobee (assembly GCA_018251015.1). Taxonomy (NCBI): domain Eukaryota; kingdom Metazoa; phylum Arthropoda; class Insecta; order Lepidoptera; family Hesperiidae; genus Phocides; species Phocides pigmalion. The sequence goes on from DWON01000562.1 coordinate 10,319, forward strand.
AGGCCATCTGATGTTAGAAGATCTCTGCAGGCCATGGACATCCACGTCAATCCTCAAACTTGACTAAAGTTGACTTGACGTTGACGTTGAGTTGCTTGACGTTCCGCGTAGATGACTTCTGAGGACTGAGATAGTCGCATTTTTTGTAAATATTTATATTCAGCAACCGTACTTCTTTAACTTTTTTTATAGCGAAAGAGTAAGAAACAGGCATGCAGGCCACCTGGTGTTAAGTGGTCACTGCAGCCCATGGACAACCACGTTCGATCTCAAATAGAACAGAAGATCTATTTAAGGATGGACGCAGAAGCGTTCCTACTCTTGAGGACTAAGATGGTCGCCTCCAATATTGTGTATCCGGCAACCACACCTCCCAACCGAAACACAATATATGAAGAACATGTTGCTTTACGGCGGGTGATGAGGGTGGCGGTGGTACCACCCCGGGCGAGCTCTAACGGCTCTACCACCTTCGAAAACACAAAAACTACTGTACGACGGATTATCAAGACGGTTTCCGTCTGTATGTGCTTCTGCAATCTCGTAAATGTATGGCTTGAATTATTATGAATTATTAATTGTTATTGCAAAAGAGATGCAAATTACAAATGACTTGCGAGTTCTTATGAACACTAGAACACTCAATTATTATTATTAAAAATCATCACTCTGGTACAAAAAAGTTTTTAACTACCCTCATACCATTTTCAAATTATTTATTGTGGGTAACCCTATATCTTTTAAGTCGAACATAAGCAGGTATGATGAATTATACTGAAAAAAAATATATATATCCTTCTTACTATTTCTTTGAAAATATTAAAATTAAAATAAGGATATCATGAAACTACCCAGTCCGTTACATTTCATACATACATAGTTCTACTGTGCACATTTGTATTGAGTTGACAGCTGAGGTCGAGCGGTAAGTACAAAGAGATGGCAATCGTGACCATCAGCAGAAACACCTTTGTTTCGTGAATACGGTCTTGTTTGTATGTAGGGCTACCATGCTGCCGATTTCGCATATTGATACTAAATACTCTAATATCGTTGTTTTTCCGCCGGTTTTTTTCTCCCGGACAACCTTAGCCAACAACCCGATTTTACATAGGGCCCTTGACATTCATTAAGTGTATGTAAATACCTTACAATTAAATAAAATATTTGAATTTGAATTTATCCCATTTTCCAAAACGTATCTTAAAACCTTTAGTTTAACATCATAAGTACCTTAATGGTAGTGAAATAAAAAGTACACATCTCATGTGTATTGCTATAAGGGATGGAGAGAATATATTATGATGGTATAACATCGGGCGCGGTAAAAATGGACGGGTGGAAATTTTGATGTAGTATCGGGATTCGTTATTTACACGTTAAACAGTCGGTCCCAATTGCTGTCGAAAAACAGTAGACCTTAACCATTAACAGGTTTATTACGGTTTTGAAAATATTGACCTCTAACCAGTTGCACGGCACGTGGTCACGGCTAAGCTGGAGTAGCGGGGGGAACTTTCCCCCGTGATTACCCACACAAAACAGACAGACAGAAACAAAAATTAACAAAAATGCGTTTTTCTTATATGAACCGTATATACATTCACATGCACTTAAATAAACCTATTATATGAAATACAAACAAACACATTAAATTTTATTTATATGTACAGATACATATTAACACTAGTTCAAAGCTGCGCGTGCGTTATCTTAAATTCGGCCCTCGTCCCACGTCGACGTGACAGTGATGCCGAAGATTGCAACTGAACGTACTCGTATATTCCAATGAGATCATTAATAAGCACCGCCGGTCCGCTATACTTCACACCCCATACTAGGTTTGTGAATAGGTATCTACGATCAACCACGTATGAATTTTATACCCACTTTAAGTAAGTTTACAGTCGACGCCATTCGAATTCATTGACAAAAAGCATGGTAAAGGTACAATTTTCTATTTTTGGAAGCAGATTGAAAAGACAATTCAATTTTATAGATAGTTTTATAAACGCAAAAAATGCTATTGTGTTCCTTATCAGGATGATAATAATTATAAGTTGCGCTGAATAATGGTATACATATTAAATTATTTAAAACTACACAAAACAAATTCAAAATTATTAACAGTAACATAATTGTAAACAGAAACTTTTGGTCCGTGAATTTAGATTGCCAAAAAATTTCAAACAACTAGCCCCAGGTTTGATCGACGCCGCCGCTAACAAGGGAGCTCGGGATTGCACCCTGGCTTTACTATCATAGTCCTAATTGCAAAGTCATTTTCAGAAGTAAACTTGGCAATAGAACCATTCAGTCGAGTTCCTGGCTCATTTACATTTTTCTTTCTTTTAATAAATATCTAATTATTTTATACTAATCCTTTGACTTATAAAACGATAATGTGGTAATATACATGCTTTATCTGTGATTAGCTCCATTAAATCTTGAAACATGATTTGTGGTAAAGGTTTGTACACACGAAAAAATTGTAGATAATATTTTTATACTAGCTTCCGCCAATCGATATCATCTATTTATTGAGTATCTAGTCATAAGCGAAACGCAGAATACCTACTTATTATGGTACCAACCAACATATTATGGTATAGTACTCCGTCCAACCCACATACAACCTTCTTTCGTCCACCATCCGATCCTCTAATGTTCCCTCAATTGTCACCAAATTTTGCCTTCTATCCCCTTTTTAAGACGAGTCGACTTCCACTTACCCATCCCTCTTCCAATTCCGTCACTGTAACTTCTATATGTGAGAATGACAGCATATAAGCATGCAAGCTACCAGATATTCCTAGCAGCTGCAGGCCATGATCTTGACATACAACCTCGAACAGGTCTCTCCTTTCGGCTCGTTGATTTTGCTACGGAACTCTAAACACTAACGATACACAAAAAGAACCGCAAGTACCCATAGCATTTATGGTCATTTAGTATGACTTCGCAGAGCCATAGACTGGTGTGATCACGTCTCAAGTATGTGGGCATGTACTCGTCAAATGTGGCCGCGATACAGGGTTCCATTCAGCGATACGACAGCGACACGTTGTTCGCGCCACGTGCGACGCAGATTGCCGCATGTGGCGATAAACGCATTCGCACTCGACTAACGACCTGTTTACAGCACGTCTTTGATTGAGAGCAGACCAAAAATATTTTCAGTACCATCATTCGTCATACAGAAGTACGCATAGTACCGCGATTTATAATCGTGAACGATCGAAAAGTTAAGCGTCGGCTGCTACCAAAATTTCATGTTTCCGTTTACATATTTCCAGGGACACGTTAAGTTGTAGCTCGTATCCCGTATCATAGCTCTTGTGTCCCGGAATAGCAGAATTAAAACGCGATTTACGTAAAAACTTCACTTACTTACGTACTTAAGCATTGAAAACTTACTGAATTTGCCACTAACTTGTATTTCCAACACAATGAAGCAGCGATGTGATTTATGCTTAATATGCAAGTCTGTTGCATGCACCTAAGGGTTTCTTACAATGTGGTATTTATCAAAAATTCTTTTTACTTGTGCCATATGACCTTATTTCTTGCCAAATTTCGTTAATTCTAGTTCAATAAATTTTAGTTCCAGTTCAAGTATAATGTAAGAATTGATTCTTTTGAGTCTCAAGTTATGTCACTTAGACACTTAGACACTTTTGACTGTGTTAAGTTTGATATATAATTTTTTCACATCTTCAAGGGATTGTAGACTTGAAAGTTTGATATTAATTATAACTTGATATCTCTACGCGTTCCTAAGGAATAGGGTCTTGACTGACAGACGGATAGATAACGAAGTAATCCTATAAGGTTTCCTTTTACCTTTCGAGGCGCAGAACCCTAAAAAGACACCTTAAATACACTTCATAGAATTTACATGCAAGGTAGAACACAAGTGTCGCCGCCAATTAAAATTGCAAACCGCATCCCTCATATGCAAACAGGACACGCTTTGTCATCGTCCGCCGGATATCACATCATAATGCCATTATTTTTAGACGAAGCCAATAATCGGTATTCAAATCACACGCGCTGATATAACTAAACTACTCTAACGACGTTAAATCACTACTTCATTGTTAGTTATGTTAAAAAGGATAATACGCAGTCTAAAGGAATATTATGAATCAGTGTTCACAGCTGTAGATCACGACAGTAGACGCAGATACGGAAAATAAACAAAAATATTTATGACAATATTGTTTAGCTGCAACATTCTTTATGTCTGTGGACAGCTGTGGCTGAGCAACTCTTTGAGCTAGAAAAAACCTTGAGCGTACTTCGCGATGAACCGCTCTGAATGATCACAAAAAAATCCAGGTCGAATTTATATATAAATATATTTTAGTGGCTATTATTATGTTTTAGTGGTTTTATATAAAAAATATTTGTATTAAAAATGCTTTATAGCAATGTGTGTGACATATATTCGAAAATACAGTACTCTAAGTAACGGTGCGATTCGATATTTCTGGAACTCGAAACTGTGAAAAGCCGACATCTGCAAAGCAGATTCATCCTCCGAGTCGATTGCCCAAAACACTGCAGTCCATATGGACGTGAGAAACAGTCACATTTGTTTTCGAAAGAAAGACTCATTATTTTTACGATAGGTACTGCTCATTACCGCGGAACATGTGGGAAAAGTTGATCCCTTGCAAATGTTTTACAACTACTTATAAACTGTAATTATTATAAGGGATTAAACTAAAATAAATGAATGTTTTCATCCGGCTACCAAATGCATTTGGGGAAATAAAGTACTCGAAGTAATAAGACCGTCGACAGAAACTTCTGCTTATTATCAACTTGATAGAAAATTTTAACCTTTCCAATACAGTTTTTGATTAGAACTGTCCTGTTATAAAATATAATCTGAATTCCTGGAAAAATAAAGGTACCTAGCAGATGTCAGACGTACCTTCAATCATGGAGGTACCACCGTTGCATCCATGATTTGACATAAACAAATCTTGTTTCGGTTGGAGTGGTGTTATTACCGAGTACAATTACGAACGCGACAATCATCTATGTTCTTTGAAGTAGGAACGCAATTACGTATGACTTCAGGAAGAATTTCACCCCTATTTAAGGTTGGACGTGAGTGTTCATGGACTTCAGCAACTACTTAACGCCAAATGGTTTAAGTGCTCGTTTCCTACTCTTTGACAGAATATAAAATCCCTTACACATACAAGCGAAGCGATCACCTTAGTCCTTAGAAGTAGCAACGCATCCACAATTCCACACACTCAGATAAGACTTCAAGACTGAGAGTGGATTTGGATGTCCATGGGTTGCAGCGACTACTTAATATCAGGTGGCATGCATGTTCATTTGCTATTCTTCTTACATAAAAGATACCCGTTGGGTAGCTATCATAGAACGACCGATAAACGACGCTATTCGGGATTTTATATATTTTATTTAACTTAGTGGGAAAATATTCTGATGAAATATTTACATATACCTACCTATTATATTAGTAATAAGTTAGAAAATAATGATTGTTATTATGATTGATGATATGATGATATGATGTATGACAAACAGTAATTGTTACTGTCTTTTTTCCAAAGTTAGTTTAAAATAATAACAATAATATATGTAGATTGGTTGAAGCTTGCTGTGACAATCTATAATATTATTATTGATTTTCTTTTTATTATTGACGCATAAAATATTGTCCACGACGATGAAATCAAAAAATTCCCTCGTTGTTACCTGGTCGGCACAAATCATCGAGATACGCACGTGCATGCAGCTGTGCGCCGGCACACGTGTGCGACTCATGCGGACTGCCACTTAGCATTTCCCAGGGCTGTATAATTCCTGACATGATTTTTATAACTAAGTCTAAAGAAATAGTACATTGGCGAAGCTAAGATCTTTTCGTAGGGAAAAACGTTCAGCCGAAATAACCATAGTTTTATTTTACGTGAGAAGAGTAGCAAAAGAACATGCAAGCCACCAGATATTAAGTAGTCGGAGCCCATAGACATCCACGTACTACCACAAACACGACTGAAATCCTATCTGAAGTCGAAAATAGATACGTTGCTACTCCTGAGGACTGAGTTGGTCGCCTCGCTTCAAAGTGCAGCCGGCAACCGCACCTCTCCAGCCGAAACACAAATGCTTTACGGCAGATTTTGAGGGCGACGGTGGTACCTCCCCGGCCGAATTGTCGAGTCTCACTTGAGGTGGATCACCGAAGCGTAGCTTCTCCTGAGAATCAAATCAGAGGTTAAATCGTCTCATATTTCTGCCAACATGATAATTTAGTCCAGAATATAGCTTTACATTTTATATTATTATATTAGGTAAAACATGCAAATATATAAGCAACGGATCGCCAAAATACTCAACAGTACTTACGCAGAATACGTTTGTATTTAATTACATAGATAGCTACCGGCTACGGTGTTATCTACCACTTATGCACATCTGTCAACAATGCAACAAATTTTGCTGCCAATTTTAGTAACTTATTACTAAACTTTATAAGTAATCGGATTGTTATTCCTGATCACAAATCTTGATCAACATGGACACAAGATAACCTGTAATAGAAATATCTAAGTTGCAAAAATGTGAAAGTACCTATATATATAAGTGACTGATATAGGATATTTTCTTAATTTTAGCGAGGTACCTATATTTTTTGCTAAATGTTATTTTATTTCATATTAATAAAGTAATTAATTCAATGTTCGGTTTAAAGATTCTTTATTTCTCATAAGACATACATTGCCATTAAAATGAGAAACTTACTATGTAAATGTATACAATTTCAATTCGGCAAGTTTTTGTAAGTATGTGTGTATGTTTGCGTGTGTGCTTGCGAGTATGTGGGTCTCCATAGGTCTATGGTGTATGGTAGGTATGATATGGTAATGTATGGTAAATACATGTTTTTTTTTCTTACATTTTATTGTAACTGCTGAGTATTTTTTTTAAGTTTGCAGAACTGAGTTTTACTTTTTATTTTTATATTATTTTATATCATAGTTTAGTAAATGACTGTTATTGTAGAAAAATCATATAAAATAAGTAATGTTAAGAGCCACATCGTTAAACTTAATTTGACTTACTTAATTTGATGCTTATATTCGTACAATCAGTAAAACATGTGTTATATCAGTGATCGATCGCAGAAACCCTGAATCAAGCAGTAATGGCGTATTATTTCTCATTAATGTAATAGCTAGTACTTATCAACTTATCGCTGCTCTCAGGCACCTGTCATCAACTTTACAAGAAATTAGATCTCAATATTTGTACGTTCATGAACCATGATTCTTATAAATGTATGTGACTTTGTTTCTTTTTTTGTTAGCAAACGGGGGTCCAGCTCACCTGTCGTTGATCTAGCATGGACATAAACATTTGTAACACTATATAGAACTATATCTAAGACCTATATTTTGATCTCTTAAAATCGTCATATATTACAACCATCTTGTTTTACATACACACACGCACACAAGCTGAGCCAAGTGGTCCTAGTAAAATGGCATAAGAGTAGACAGACACAATAATAGACGAACAATTGGATCGACGGACAAACAGACGTAACAAAATTAAAAGGACCACTTTTAGGCATTTGGTTACCGAACCCTAAAAATGCAATGTAGCTATTAGCAACGAGAAATTCCACTTTATGGCTAACTTAATCCTAGTTTAACTATAGGTGTAATAGAAGCTTTGATTGATCACTCGAGCACTGATTCAGATTGCCGGTATCGGGGGCGCGTAAAATCTCTCATTACGTAGATAGGCGCGAAGTGCCCACCGCGCACATCTGTCCACTAACGCGTATATTGTTACGCTGATATTGCTACAGATATGCAATTTTTCCACATACGCGTACACATAATCCGACGTAAACCATAACTTGTGTTTCGGTTGGAGAGGTGCGGTTGCCGGCTACACTTTGAAGCGATGCGACTATCTTAGTCCTCAGGAGTAGCAACGCTTCTACGTTCGAGCTCAGATATGATGTCGGTCGTATTCGTGGTGACTACTTAACATGAGATGGTTTACAATTATAGCTCGGCCGGGTACTGCTGCCGACAAAATCTGAATCCAAAAAAAAAAATGTCTATTTAGACTTTTGCTAATCTGTTTAGATACTTTAACTCAAAATCCGATGTGAAGCATTTCTTGTATTTTATTTGAGAAGTGTGATTGCGGCACTTCCTATCTTAATCCTCAGAAGCAGTCATACATATACGTACAATCTCTTAATGATTGTTACACCATCTTCAATTTAAGCCCCATCTCGGCTTATAAATCTTTATTCGAATCTCTAAATCAAATTTCTTATTAAATTAAAAACGTGCTAAAAATCCTTATAGTAATGGAAAATTGTAATGATTATTTCAAATATGTCTCAAAATATTAATAATGTAGCTGTGCGACTTTCCCTAATCAGCGGATAAATCTTTCTTCAAATATTAAAATAAAATAACAAATACATTAAATAAAAATAATTACCAGTTCCATTGTTCAAATTCAAGCTCTGAATATCGGCCTAGACTCCAACATTTGGCGATCACCTTTAGAAAGCTCAAAGGTAGATTGTAAACGTTATTGCCACATGCGCTCCCACAGTGCACGTGTAAGGAAGCGGCTGTCTACGCAAATCTGTGCAGCAGATTGCTCTATCGAGAGCGGCAGCGACACATGGCCAGACACTGATAACCATCAACAAAATAACATTTGTAGGTACAGAAGCTTTTTAAAAAGATAGTTTGCTATCGCAAAAATTGTTACGGCATACAAAGCAACTAAACTGAAAACTACTTCCTCCGAGAAGAACCCACTAGAGATCCCAGAATCTGTCTGTATCCTCTTCTTACAATGGGCAAAACAATTTCTTAAAAATTGATAGAAAAATAGGCTCAAAAGGCAAAAAGTTTTTTTTAGTATAGTAGCAAGAAAACATGCAAGCGGGTTTTCCATGTAGAAGAACTATAATAGTTCGACCTAAGAGGTACCACCGCTGTTTTATTTTTAAACCGTTGTATTTCTGTCGAACTGAACTTGAAGTTAGACTACATCAAATAGAATTTCAGTCACATTTAAGATTATATGTGGATATCCGTGGACTGCAGCAACCAATTAACATCTGATGACTCATATATTTGTTTGTTATTCTTCTCATATGAAATAATAATATTTAGTTAACTATCATATTTATTAAAAAAAAATACAACAATGTGGGCTGCATACATACTGCTACTTCCATGCAAAAATATATACGACTGGAGTCGAAATACAAAAGGTTCTACTAGTTTTGCTACTACTTTCTTTCCATTCCAAAACATTTCCGCCAAAAATTCCCGGTCGTCATAAAACATGGTAATAAACAAGTTATTGTATTTCCTTATTGGAAGCAAATAAATACATGGAATCGGAATGCACGTGCGTGCAGTAAAATCTGAAGGTTGCAGGAAACGGCCGCTAAACTAGTTCCAATTACAAGTAGTTTTACAAAACAGATGTCGAGTACAATTTATACATACATTTATGTCGAATACGTAATGAAATTCACGAAATAATATTTACTAACTATTAATGAGCCGAGGAGCTACCACCACTGCGATCATAATCCGCCGTGAATCAATTCTAGCACTTTGTCGTAGAAGTGCAATTTGAATTTGAATGAAGGTTTGAACTTGATACCTTATCCACGGTAGAGTAATGTACTGTATACTAGACCAAACAGTATACAGTAGGTACATTATTTCCATAAAGTCTGTGGTTATGTTCAGAATAATATTTGCCTCAATAAGTGTCAATATGACATATAATCTGTAAAATTTTCCGCTAGTACATATTTTCACACACAAGTTTACACAGTCAGACATCCTAGGCTAAATAATTGGATCTCGTGTTCATTACGTACGGTACCCTAAAATTAAGTAACAACCGATAATCACTTAATTGCCATCAATTTTAAAAACAATAACAGACAAACGACAACCTAGTTACAAATTCATTAAACACGTTAACCTTACTACAGATAAGTATTTACTGCGCTAAATTGATGGAGGAACCAGTTTCAATGCAAAGATAAATCGACATTATTGAGTTATCGACTTGGAAGAAAACGTAGGCTGTCTCACAAATATCTAGACAATTTAATGCGATCTTATTTTGATAATATATTATGGACTAGTGCGCATGACCACCTGGTTTTTCTTTTTTGTGACCTGATGTAAAATCAGCTCATGGCACTCACATCAGATCTCAACATTAACTAAAGCCCTACCTCAGGTTGTACTTAAATGCATTGCTACTGCAGAAGCTTCGAAAGGTCGTCTCGCGACAATATGTCGATAACGGAGTCATCTATAAGCAATCTCAGTTCTCAGGAGTAAAATACCCGGTAACCACACCAAAAAGTAGTACGACTAGTATAACAAATAATAAATGAAGTGACATCGTTGGCACACATAAGACGGGACACTAAAAATAAGACGCAGATAAACGAAGCTTTCCATTAAACTCCTTACATTGTCGCGTCGAAACGTCCGACACGGTCATCTCCCTAATCAAACGTTCAGACAAAACATTCACACTGAGCCCGGCTTCAAGACGTCATATTAAATTATGCAAGTAATAAAATCCCATTCGGACTCCGCGACAAAGCTGCCCCTCTGAGGACGCAATTTTTCAAAACATTGTCGCGTCATTTTTCATTGCATCAATCAGAACTCCGCTTGTTAGGACGAGTTTTTATCAGGGATGAAACCCACATAAAATACAAAAATCTATTTTTTTTATTCTACATTAAATAGGTACTCTAATTTCATCAATTAATGCTATATGATGTATGTAACACTTTCAGCATGGAATAAGTGTAGAAAATAAAAAAATCTATAAAATGCTTAAAGTTTTTCTGGTGAGGTTATCATTTGTAATCAAATTTAACATCAATTATAGATTTTTTCAGTGATTTTTCAAATTTCTTTGTAATATTGAGAAAACCAACAGGCGTCATGTATGAATTGTTGAAAGTAAGCCGACAATTCCATAAACTGATGTCAATCTAAAAGGTAAATTCCTGTAAACCTACTGCTCAATATTTAATCGTCGATGGACATCCTTGATAAAGGTTGTCTCATCCACTGTTAAATAGAGTGTGAGCCAATGAATATTTTTATTGACGCATCCAACGACTCAACTCCGACTGCGGCGCGACCTGGTTACTATGCTCAAGAATTTTACAATTCGAACCTTATGTCTTTAACATAAAATATATTTTAGAATAGTTTATATTTTACATTATAATAAGAGTAACGTGGACGTTAAACTAACGAGCAATAAAGTTTCAAATTCAGTGATATACACGACAACGTAACTCAAGACGAAAGTCATCAGAATAAAGCGGCTAACAAGGAGATCTGCGGGATGATAAGTTCCTTTCTTGTCCGTTTCTTATGCAAATATTGACACAATGTTGCTATCATTAATCAGACAAATGCCAGGGGCGAAAGGCCTGAATATGCCCAGATGTGAAAGGATCACGTGCATCCGTATGTAAGTTATAAATATCAATCATACATTTTAAGACCCTATACGAGATATCAGTTATGAACTCAACTTGGATTATTTTTTTTAATGGTCGTCCACAAATATCACACTTTATTTAATGTCAAAATGAGACATAATTCTATGAAAATGAATATTTTAACATCAAACAATGTCTACTTATTTAGACAACCATATTCTATTACTTAATCGTATAGACGTGTGGATGGATGGACGTATAGATATAAATTCATGATTTTGTGAAATTAGTGACCTATGTTTTGTTACTTTAAATTGTTATTCGGGTACCGAACTTAATTTACAAATAACGGATACTTATAGTTTTCTTCAGAAGAAGCCAAAATAAAATGTTCCCTCATAATCCACCGTAAAGCATTACTTGTGTTTTGGTTGGAGAGGTGCGGTTGCCGGCTACACTTTAAAGCGAGGCGACCATCTTTGTCCTCTAGAGTAGCAACGTATCTACGTTAAAACTCAGATAGGATATCTATAGGTAGTTGTACGTGGATGTCTATGGGCTGCGACAACTTAACATCAGGTAGTGTGCATAGTCATTTGCTACTCTTCTCACGTTAAAAAAAAGTTATTGCTGTCGTTTTTGTTAAAAGAAAAATAGATATTAACAGAAGCCAGAAATCACCACATTGGTGCAAAGGACTTAGTTTTACTAGTACAATTGATAAATTTAATCGTAAGAATGTTTGTTTCCCATCGTACAACTGAACATAGTGTGTACAAACATCGAGCAACACTCAAGGAAATATGTCAAAATATTTACTCATTTGAACGTTAAAAAGTTCCAAAAACACGCACATGCGTCGCAGATTTGTCGCGACGCTTTCTAAGAATTACAAAACTGCGTGGATAATTTTATATTCTCTCTGATGGGCTGAATGGATTATGTACAAACGTATATTTTTACGGAACATAGAGTCTCTTTAAATTAAGATAATATAGGCTTACGTTCATTTTAGTACATGTATTCGATTTTATTTAGAACATTACCACGTTTGCCAAATAAAATTATTGATACTATCTTTAAAATCTACAGCTTCTCCATAACTAGGTATTATGTCCTATAATATATTTTAATAAGCAATATTCTAAGATACCTATATGATGGTACAGATCATCAGATATTATTTGTCCATAGTGGAGAATCACAATATTTTTGTGATTAAATAGACAGACTTGTGTGATCATAATCTCTTTTTTGAATATTTAAGTAGAATGTACGACATTCTACTTAAATATTCAAAAAAGAGATACAGATAACGATACAGCCCATTGACTTTTGAAACGACTTCAAGAGGACTGCAGTTTTATAGTCATACATAGATGCGTTGCTGTTCGGGTTTTCTTTACTTCTACCGCCTATTAAGGATATCTAACTCATTATTTGCTACATTACTAGGATTAAAGGCAACAGTAATAATTACGCCATACTATTCTGTATATATGCAATATACTTAAGCAAGATATCACAATCTGGAATTATTTATGTTGTTATATTTCTTTGTTGGCGCCTACATTCTATTTCTGAGGACCTTCAGGTTGAAGCCTATCTTCGTTTCATTACATAAAAAATATATTTATTTGCTGTAATTAATCAAATAATGTAATTTATGTAAATGACGCTTTCTAACAACTTTTAACAGAGTAAACAACCAATAGACAATAATTAACACAAGTTATAAAATATTGTTAAATCGACGTGTGCAACTATCATGCTCAAAATACACTCTCATTTGTTTTCCAAAACAGGTTAGAAGAAGTATAAGTTCAATAATTGCGTTATGAGTACAAAGGCATCCTAATGAAACAATTTGATTACAACAGAGTAGGGCGGGCCGCCCTCGCGGGCGAAACGTTGGCGAGCCACGTGCGTCGCCAGATATAGCCAACACAACGGCTCCTTGTCTCCCCGAGCCATGTGCTCCTCGCTGCTGGCATGTGCTACACATCTTGAACGTGCTTGTATATAGACGAGATCTCGCATTATGACCCGATTTTACTAATACTGAATATTTATTACCGTCTGTTAGTACAATCAACACAACTGGAAATCGATAGTCATATGAAATTATCCTGAAATTTAAACAATATCCGACTGTATCCTTTAAATAACGAATAAATAAATGAAAAACTTATTTTAAACACTATGCTGATACTGCTACATGATATAAGATTGTGATAGGTAAGGTTCATGATGTTTCATTCTTGTATATAGGTGAGGATGATTAGACGTTTAATCTGATTTCATTTATATTGATGTGTCATTTTATGATAATGTTTCTAGTCACCAATTACTATTGAAAAGATTTTTCTATGTGGATTTTTAACCATATTTGTATTTTCTAGAGTCGTCTTGTTAATATGAATATATTATTTTGTTGATAAGCCATGGGTTTTGGTTTTTAAATTGATCATTGTATACATTCATGATTTTCCATGTTAAAAAATCTTTTAGAAAAAAATACGCAATAAAATGTATTAGATGACAAGATAGAAAAAACGTACTTAGCATCAATAAATTTCGTAATAAAGTCATGAGAATCACATCAGAACACTGTGAGCAAACCACACTTGGTTCATTGAGGTGGAGCCAGGTCTTAGGCTTATCATAATCTACGGGCTATAAAACGCCCATGTTGCGTTTTGTTCGCAATACGAAGCAATAAAAAGTGTTAGTTTATTAGGGCGTTTGCATACAAGGGCAGCTGCCGTGCTGTTTGGCGCAGCTGCGATTGAACGGTGTGAAAAGTACCGCGAACAGATTCACATACGTATGGGGTAGACGCAGCTTGATTTTTGACTGGTCTATCGTCCGTCGTACCATCCAATCCAAACGATCAATGTAAAAGTAAAACCTCTTGTGGTTTACCTCCAATACTAACATCGCTACGCCTATTTTTCTAATTCCTCTGTTCTACTTCAAAGAGTAAGACAATAATGATACCCGTAAACCAGATGGTCTAATTTCCTCAGGAATAGCAACGCATCTGTGACAGATCTTCAAAACGTCTTCAACCCAATACTGCGTTCACTGTAAACGTTCATTGTTAGTAAGACTTACGATTATATGACTTAAACTGTTATTCGTTACTTTTAAGCTATAAAAATAATTTCAAAGCTTCTAAAAATATATATTTAATTCAAAACGCTTTAAAAATAGACGCTACAATTATCCATCATTCCAAACTTAACAAGAAGACTCGTACTTCTGCCAAAACTTGGATCGTGTTCAATGTACTGACCATCTCTGACGAAAGCTTGGATCTGAAACGAATTGACGGCTTTGAAGGCAAGTTCTTTTTGGACCACTTTAAAAAGCATCATTCCACATGCATATCCGGAAGCATGGAAATGGATGTAATGGGCAATGAAAACAAACGGTGGTGAGATGCAGGAAAATCATCCCACATAGCAATCAAAGTATACACCAATAATACAAGAAAGGATTAGTGGTTAACTTGTAAAACTTTCTTCAACGATAACTGCTCAAAATAAACTTGCGAAATCTGGGGTTTTCAACTGAACGAGAGCATCGATGTTGCGTTATTGTCACCAGTAGCCATTCATCCAAAGATGAACCAGGTTCTTTTTCTTCAAAAATATTATAAATATTGGTCTGTGCATCAGCACATAACACAATCAGTAATACTCTCAACGAAGCTAGATAAGGTAATCTTGCGGAGGATTCAACAGAACTCTGATAGTGCGACGAAACGACCCCAACCAGCTTTAGTAGTTGGGGACCTGTATTGCAAGTAATTATTATACCTTTGCACATTGTTTCACGTTCACCAAGTTTAATAACGTCAAACTCATTGCTTATTCTAAGGTGGCAGTTTATTTTGGTTCAAAAAATGCATAACTGGAACTTTACAGCTAGTGACAAAAAAGAATCATTTACATCAAAAAATTAATGAAGTTAAATAAATGGCCTATGAGAGTTACATACGATATTCATGTCATGTTTTATTACGTTAATAAGTATTTGCTTCTTAACAAATTGAATCGTTGTATTATAAATAATCGTTAGTAACGGGTAATGTTTAAGCAACTTTTTATCAATAGTAACAACAACCTGAGTCTATTGCACTACACGTTATTATTAACCAACATGAACAATAAATAACCAACACAACCACCTCAATGCGCCGGCATGCCAATAAAATACCTCGTCCCCCCACAACCGCCTGTCTAAGAAACCAACAATAGCTTACGAGCTCTAAAACTCCAAACAGATGCTTTATCCAGCATTCGAGAATAAAAAGTGCAAACAAACCAATAGCGCCGTCAACTCGATCACAATGGTTCCGTATCGCATCATCTGCAATTAGGGTCAAATATAATTGAAGCCAAAGGTTTAAGGGCGGTCCTTTCACCAAAAAACAACATTCATAAAACCCTCATACGTTTAAAGTGAATCAAGATATGGTACCCCGTATTACGTCTACACCTGGCTTTCACCCCGATTCGGGACTATTTTACGGCCTTTAATAGTACTCGAAAATATTATTAATGCTATTCACAGCTCATTGGTTTTACATTGTGGATGTGACGAACAAATAACTGTACTTGAATATGGCGATTTTGTTCCGCAATTTTTATACTAATATTTTACATAAAAATATTTCGATTACGATCTGCCCTAGCTAATAGTACCCGTACATTATAATGCCACAAAAGCTTTATTTAATTTACTCATTCTTTAAATTATATTTACCAGTGAAAACCAAGTCGTGAGTTCTGTTCCGTTTCGGTGCGTTTTAGGTACATATTATATCAGCGATATTTTTACCGCAATATTTATACCTAACCCCTGTGATAAGCCTGATAGGAAAGGAAATATTGCTGTAATCATAATTTCATTAACTACTTTATCATTTAATATCAATGACGAATTAAAAATTGCATTTTATCATAGTTATTTGCGTTTGTTTCCAATCAATGTATTTTTATATCGATACCTTGTTGCATGGTAACTTAGAATACGCGACTGAAAACAAAAAACAGAAAATAACTGTACGTCATATATAGAAAGGACATTCTTATACGTTAATTATTTTGACGTATAAAAATATCCATATCTCTTGTTACTTTACTATCAGTATCGTGTAATGTATTCGTTCCATCGTCCCCTTTATCTAAATCTCTTTACATATCATAATCCAATGTCCATTCATCGGCGACATCGAATGAGCAAAACGAATCCGTCTAATGGTCCTACAGTTCCTTTATCAGACCCGAGTTAAGTGCCTTCACAATGGAGGCTGCTCCCACGCCGTGTCACAACACCCCATGCGATCACCGCCAACTTAATCAGACCCACAACTTGTATGCCATTTCAATAAACAAAACTTTGAGTGTGCAGAATCGCAGTTTTTGTTACACTGGTTACTATATCGCGGGGTGACGTCACGGCCCGCGTTCATAGTGATTCAATCCGCTTGATCCCCAGCATTCATTATCGTAACTATTGTGGGAAAATCGACACAGTTTTTATAATAAATCTGTGGGAGTTTCGTTTTGACGTCGCAACAGCGACTCTTTGTGCCAATGGCTGAACACGTCGCGTGTTTATGTAAACAGTTGCGAGTGCCGTTTGAATGAGTAAATAATATTACTTTAATACGAACAATAATACTGTTTGCTATTGTCCATTAAAATACTAATAAAAATAAATAATTATTCAATGGTAATAGATGGACTAATACATAAACGCTTAAGAAAATATATATAATTAATATATTGAGTGTAGTATTTTTTGCCTTGGCTTATTAAAATACTTAGTTATTAATTTAATATTTATCGATAGATATGTGTATCAATAGATTTTCATTATGTATCAACTCATTTCTATCCCATAACTGGACACAAGTCTTAAAATGGGAGTTTGTTCACCATACTAGCCAAGATCGGTTTGCAAGGCAATGTACCTATGTGTAACATTGGTAAACTTATGTATACATAAAGATGAAATGACGTAAAATAAATTGATAATCTAGAATACGAAGAGTATAAAACATCGTATATTTTTTACACAGCCAAACCATTAAATATTTCATCTTAAAATGTAATACAAGGAATGAATACGCAATTTATTAATACATAAAGACATAAATCGCTGTGGGACATTACCCTATGACTAAGATAGCAACAAAATATCTAATGTAATAGCTTTACAAATCCACCCTCACCCCGGAAAGAATATTTGAATACCGTCGCGTGTCCGCCGCGTGGCGCCCTCCCCTTCACCGCCCCACCACCCCGCGCCTTCATTACGCCGATTGCTAGGTATTTGTTCATTGCATACGCACGTGAACGGACGTCTGCATTATTAAATGCCTTTTACGCTTATTGCGAATTAAGCCCCCCGCCGTATCTTGCTACGCTATTAATCCATAGAGAATGTAATGAAGTGGTTATGGCTAAAACCATTGATCATAGAAATGAACAATCTTGTAGGTTATTATAGAAGAGTAATTGAATGTCTAAGATATTAATACTAAGATAAGTTGAATTACCTGTCGTTACGAATCCAATATGTGTATGTACATAAGTGATTACGTTGCCGTCATCGTCTATCGAACTAACTTTGTAGCATTGATGGTGATTTCTACGTACATATATAAATAATTAACTGCAATTTATTTAGCAAAACATTATTTGGCGAAGTATAAAAACGACACATTAATATTTTTAAATGCATGAATTAAATTTGGAAACTTTTGTACTAATTTCAATAAGACCTTACAGAGGCTTCAATCCAATTTGAGGTTGAACGGGTATGGTTTCAGTCACTGCTTAACATTAATTAGCATGTATGCTCATTTGATACTCTTCTAACATTGAAAATTCCGATTATAATCCTGATTAAAATGCATTTCAATTATTCTCAAATATTTACTTCCAAATAAACTAATAAGCAAATTTTATAATTTAGTTTTTAAACATCTAAAAATGTTCAAATGTTATACTCGAACCTCGGTTATAATAACCTCATCCCTAAATACAAGTCTATAATGTCTCTAAACAAAGATAGAGTTTATCGACCATTAAAATTTTGATAGATGTAAGGTATGGATGCGTAAATCTTACTACCATTTTATATTGGTCTAACCCGTCCATGATCATCTATAACTTCAAATAGAACAGGAGTCCTATCTGAACTATGTATGCGTTACTACCTTTTAAAACGCTAAACGAGTTTAACCGTGACCACGAACCATGCAAATAGTTCGCAATATCGCAATTAAAAAGTGTTAATCGTGAGTACCCGTTATATAGTAAAATTTATGAATTCCACGATGATATCAGTTTAAAATCGTATACGTTACTACCCTCAAAAACTAAATATATAACATGTTTTAAGCCAAAGTATGATAAATTATGTAATTAATGTTGACACCTATGATTATATTCCAAAGGCTTCAAACTAAAATACAACAACACGATCGTTACAATGTTATCTCTTGTTTATAACCAACTTATACGTATATATTTATCATCGAAGCAAAGTGACCGGGCCACAAGCCATCATGTAATCAATAAACATAACGACATGAGGTATTTTTAAAATCACCGTTCACGTAAGGTACAGTCAATAGGCGTACAGTTACGTAGAAACTCGTGTCCAAATCGTGTTCAAGCCGGGACACCCCGGCGGCTGCGCGTGCGCACGCCGGTAATTACGAGCGCGACCTGCGACCCCGCTTCCCACGCCGCCGCCGCTCACACGAGAACTCGACCATTCTCATCGGATTCTTCAGCCCTCTTGCCCACTGAGACCGCATGCCGCTGCCTCCATGCATAACGACGGACTTTCCCACCGAGAAACACCGAGAAACAATCACGGAGCGAACAATCGGAGTCAATTTTAACTTGTCTAGATGTGTACATCTCGTAACAATGCGACTGAACATTTATTTTTTTGTTTGACCGTCCGACATAATATATACATAATTAATAATTCCGTCGAATTTCTTGATTATAGGACTATAACCTTAACACCGTAATGTTTTTATTACGATAATTGATCAATAATAAAATGATTCTTTTGTCTTATTAAGCGACTAGAGTGCGTATCTTCCCGCATAATAAATAATATTGCATAGTCATCCCATAGACACGATTTCCTAATTCTAAGAGAATTCTAATAGAAGTCCGTAAAATTCAGTGATAGTCAACTTAATATGAATGTTTATGCAATAGCGCAATTTTCGTTTTTGAATATAAATTTTTGAACTCTTACATATAACAGAACATAAACATGAATAGCGAGAAAGGTACATAACATGATTCATGCATTCTCTGTATATTGATCTACGTCGATCAAAGCGATTGTTCTGGTGCGTGCAGTGCATTTGATCTAAACAACTCGATATAACGCACACGCCCGCCACGCGCCGGGAAAGCGCGTAATGAGCCCGCACCTGCAGGTCACGAATTAAGGGATTTCTCGCGCCCTCCCGTGGGACCCGGGGGATAGCAATATACGAACTGTTTGGTCTGTCAATAAGTACACGCGGAGGAGTAATAACGGCGACTCAATATAGCCAGCGGTCGTTTATGGCCTAAAGCCAATGCATTATTTATTTCCGTCACCCGAAAGTTGATCAATTCAAAATGTATTTATAATTCACTAGCTGATAATAAATGTAGTCTTTCAATACAGTCTATATTAAAGACAACATAAAATCGTACCTATACATGAGTTTAATGATATTCTTACCTAAGAATAGATTAGTATAATTATTCTACGGAGTAAACTAATGCGTGTTAATTGAATAACTTAGTGACTGAGGTTAACGCATAGTGTATTTGATGTTATTGGTCGAAAAATAGAATAGAATCTCATTTAATACGATATGCCACTAAAAAGTTTAAACGTCATAAACGTGGAAACAATAAATTAAAAGAAATTAATGGTAGTGAGATTAAAAAACCAGCGCCGCGCCCACACGCCATGGTATTGTCTCTGTGTTCCGGTGTATTAACAAATGAATCGGGTAATACTAGTGTAACTAGTGCTGATCAATCAGGGGTATCACGTGATGGGAGCGGCACGCGCGCGGCACTCCCACGCCACGCGCGGGGTGAAAACCGCCCCCCGCATCTAATGTAAAGGCCTTAATGAAAGTAACCCGATCAATACAACGAAGACGTCAATATATGTTAGAATATGAAGCATGCACTCAAATGAAAAATCGTAAGTTAAGGATTAATAATCTAAACTGGGTGCAACCCCTCTTCCTACTACTACATTTCGGTCTACATTTCGTAAGAACACTAGATTACTACTACTGGAGTTTCTGTACCAGTAGTCAATCACTAGTCAATCACTAGTCAAAGGTCAATCACTAGTCACTGATCGCAACAAAACTAGATTACTGCTACTCCAGCAGTAACCTAGTGTTGTGGAGATCAATGAAGTTCATTATGCGTATGTTTCTTACAATTAATTGAAATTGAAATTTGAATTTTAGTGACCATTAGGAAAAAAGACTTACTAATGGAGCGGTTTTTTTTGGCAATGAATCAGACATAAATTTCTGGAGATTAACTTGAAAATCTAAATAACACGTGCACGTTTTAAAGGTGATAGAGCCGTTAGAGCTCGACCGGGGCGGCACCACCACCACCCTCAAAACCCGCCGTATAGCAGATTGTCTC
>DWON01000563.1:0-31546 GCA_018251015.1 Phocides pigmalion okeechobee
AAAGCAACATGTTCTTCATGTATTGTGTTTCGGTTGGGGAGGTGTGGTTGCCGGATACACATTATTGGAGGCGAACACCTTAGTCCTCAAGAGTAGGAATGCATCCGCTTCCATCCTTAAATAGGACTTCTGTTCTATTTTAGCTTGGACGTGGTTGTTCATGGGCTGCAGTGACCATTTAATATCAGGTGGCCTGCATGCCCGTTTCTTACTCTTTCACTAAAATTAAAATAAAAACATATTTTTCTTCTCATATATGAAAGCTGTATATCATTTAACATACAGCAAATACAAAAAAAAATAAAAAATCATATAAATTTTATTTACCGTTTAAGCGTAGTTTCTTAAATTCCTTTCTTTGTGCTGAATTATGCTATATAAAGAATCTATATGCGAAATTTCAGGATTCTAGATTCTGCGGCTTTGGCTGTGTATTGGTCTCTAGATCAGTCAGCCAATTTAAATTTGCTAATTAAACTTAAAAAATGAAATTAAAGTTATAAGTAATTTTTCAGTAAAACAATATGTTTATATTGTTTATATTAGTTATGTTTCTTTTGCATTCGCTTTCATGGTGCAAACTATGCCGATTACTTTATAAAATTTGTTTATTCAGCATGTCGAAATCATGGAATAAGTTTTTTCAGACAATGTATATGCTAAGCAGTTTTAAAACAATGCATAACATGTTTACATTGTTTTATACAAATGTTGCACCGTTGTTTTTCACAGGCATTTTTCTTGAAAACGTTTGCGTTTTATGTTTACCTATGAAACTTTGAACGTATAATATGGAATTTATATAGTTTGAATGAAATGAATATGAATTTTTAAATGACGGTTTTTATGTTAACACTCTCACTGCGGGATATAGAACTTCTGTGTATTCCTTGGCGTAACGCTTGCGGCTTGCACACGCAAACCTGTGTGGATTGCGGGCGAACATAAGCGCTGTATTTACGTCGGCGCTATAAAACTGCAGGCGGAAACAATGTCTTTGTGTTCGTAGATTTTTTTATTTTTTTTATTGCAAAAGAGTAAGAAACGTGCATGCAGGCCACCTGGTGTTAAGTGGTCACTGCTACCCATGGACAACCACGTCCAATCTCAAATAGAACAGAAGTTCTATTTAAGGATGGACGCGAATGCGTTCTTACTTTTGAGGACTGAGATGTTCGCCTCCAATAATGTGTATCCGGCAACCATACCACCCCAACCGAAACACAATACATGAAGAACATGTTGCTATACGGCGGGTTATGAAGGTGGTGGCGGTACCGCCCCGGGCGAGCTCTAACGGCTCTACCACCGTTATCTTCTTGTATCCAAATACTACCAAACGAGCATTAAGGTCACCCTGTTGTTATGTGGTTATGTGGTTACTAAAGCCAATGCCAATCTATATCTAACCTCAAATAAGACAGAAGTTCTAGCAGAGGTCGTAAGCGGATGCGTTGCCACTCCAGAAGACTATGATGGTCGCCGCGAATGGATTTCGTTTTAAAAATAGGTGTGTCGATGGCATCTCCTCGGTCGTATAAATGACCGTGCAACAGCGACGGCTTAGGAACAGGTGACCTCTATGCTTGTTTACTCTTCTGGCACAAAAAAGGTCAAGAGAATAACAGAATCGAACACACAATTAAGTGAGTCAGGTAAAACTAAAATAAATGCATTAAAAATAAAAGCATTTTTGAATTCATTTGTTTTTTTGTTTTTATTTCATGTATAAGTACAATAACATAATAACAACGACAAAGTGCTGTTTTAATACAAGTTTACAGCGTACAGTTGATGATTCAATAATATATTTTATTTTTACACTTATTTCTGCAATTCAAATATTAATTAATGTATACATTGTCTTGTTTTTATACAGGAAAATTAATCAGTTAGTTGCCTTTTATATAAAACTATGTGGAAAAATTCACTTAAAATGTCTTCCATACAACAATTATTGCAAAAGGTAATGCATTCAATAAATATACTAGGGTCCCATTGCGTTTTTGGGAGCTGGTATTTGATGTATGCATATGCTTGGGTTTTAAGACTTTAGGCCCCAACCTCAAAGTCGAACCTGACAACAAATATAAATGGTCCGAAATGATCTAAAAATGATGAAATAAGAATATTTTGTAGGCCTAGCTCTGATTGGATTTAAAAATTGTGTTCAATCATTGAATACCAAATACAACTTTTTTTGTATGTTCGAAAATTATGTCTCGCGTAAGTTTAATTTATGTCTCTTAAATTTAGAGAGTATATGTTTAACGCAACTCTATATAACCGTACCTATATTATTTATTTGAAAGTTCTAGTTACCTCACTTTTAATATATATCTTCAGTAGAAATTTCATAATGACACTTAATAAGCGACAGTGCAAGTTTCTTTCGCTGTAAAAATCTGTTACGTCGTGTTAGTAATTACTGGGAGAGTATATTTAAAAAAAGTGGTCATATTTAACGTAACTTTGATGAATGGATAAATACTAGTCGTTCCGTGTACAAGAATTACACGTGTGACTTCAAACTCTCCAAAGAAAGAATAGTATATAAAATATCCTAAGCCTATATATGAAAATCCATATATCTAATTATATGCTGGTAGATGAATAAACATAGAGGGTAAATATTTCAGAAGGCAAATGAGGGTGGTGAAGGTGATCGCCGGGACAGCGCTGCGAGGGCCCTCGAGGCTCGGCAGTCGCAGTGGAAGAGGATCATGCTCCTTGTCGTGGCCATCACGGTGCACAATATACCGGAAGGGCTTGCTGTGGGCGTGTCCTTTGGAGCTGCTGCGTCTTCCTCGAAGGCATCCTTTCAAAGCGCAAGGTCAGTCCTTTATAAACTTACAGGTGGTAGAATCTACGTTCTAACAGCCGGTATCAAGGCCTTAGTAATGCGCCGTGAATTAGTCTTATGTTTCGGTTGGAAAGGTTTGGTTGCCGGCTACACTTTTATTTTATTTATTTTAGTTTTTATTTATTTATTACGAGAAGCGTAAGTCGCTATAAACACAAACCCTATTATGGGTACTAAAACATTTAAAATGATTAAACAGTACAACATACTGTTTAATAACTTTGCATGTAGTTAGAACAAGTACAAGTTATTGATCTTAAATGGTAAGTTAGCTACCTACCCTTTTAAGACTGTCTTAGTGTACAAGTAGTAATGCATTTAATTAACATCAGATAGGGCTTCAGTCCTGTTTCAAATTGAATATGGATAGTCATAGTGTGCAGCAAATATTAAACTTTTAATTCCAAAGTCCCATGGTCTTTGTTTGTGATATGACTGACATTTTTTTTTACAAATGAATGTCGGTATCAGCTGGAATTGGATCCGATATACTCCGCACGGAGACTCTTTCTTTTTATTTATTATTTTTCATCTCATTTTATTTTTATATTACTCGAATGTTATATCATTAATGACGTTCAGATGGAAAGTGTTTATACTTACATTAGTTACTCTAAAAATTACATATTTTGATATAAAATTTTAGGGGCTGTTATTTTGTACCTTTTTTTTTAAATCCCGAACTAGGTGTTTTCTGAAAAGCTTAGCACCAATATATGCACTGGTACTATTTTTTTTCTCGGCGACCGAAGATATAGAAGTTTGAATTATATAATCTTTTACTATATGTTACCTGGGAGGACTATTTAAATGTCTACGAACTTATCGAGACCTATGGAGTCCTGGAGTGGAGTTTTTAAGTGTGGAACGTGTGATTTCATGGTGGAATGACTTGCACCTCAGGTGGCACCTCCGACATATTTGTGCTTTATAACAGCTGTTTAGTGTACACAGCCGTGGTTTTAAGCGTATTTTACGGTAGATTCACTGCGATCTATCCTATAGGTAATTACTTCAGAAGCAATATCTTTAGAAGATGCAATGCATGTGCATTCAAAATAGAAAGTTGGTCTGTGAAAGCGAGACATTGCCAGTCTAGACTCCCCGGAAACTTAAAGACACTCAGAGAATAATGCTATATGAGAGGATTTATAATAAAGTGAGTTTACGATATACATTTTAGAATTTAATTAGTAGGCTGAAGTGGCAACAGGTCGATCACACAACTCAGAGTCCCAATAATATTTTTTGAAGCAAGTTCACGGATAGGGACTATGTCTACACAAAAGGAGGACAGAACGGGAACAAGACATCTTTGGAATATTAGCATATTTGGAAAAGCATCTATCAAGAGAGGCTTATGTCCAGTAGTGTATTTCAAAGGACTGAGGACTGAATGGATTTCAAGATTTTTAAAATAAATATGAAAGATTATAAGAATATGTTACATTTCTTACAGTAAAATTGTCTAGTTAGTTATGTATGCATAATTAATATACCACTATAATAACACTAAATTTGAGTTTGCCTAAGCTTCTGCTTTGTTCAAGGATAATAAATATTTGTATCAACTACAGTAAATACATAGTTTAACTCAACGATTTATCCTTATGAAAAAGCAAATGAATGTTATCATTCCACGTACGGTGATAAAAACAGAATATTTGCTTTGTACAAAAATATACTTATATTGTGGACTAAATGTGCATTGTGATAACAGCGCTATCTATAGTTTAAGTTGATAAACGTGTAGGTCTATAACTAGTTTGAGATAAGTGCTGCCATCTATCGAGAATCATGCGGTATACTACGAAATCTAGTTTGCTGAACACAAAGCGAATGTAATCGTTCTGCTAGATATTTTGTAGATGGCGTTAGTTGTATATATATTTTTAGTACATTTTGACACTGAAAACCTAGAGACCAAATGGTTAGTTCAATTATAGATTGTATATATATTCTTTGATAATCAAAGTAAATGTTTCCAAACGTATTTAATAGTATGTATTTTTAAGTTACAAACATAAGATCGACGCAAATAGCAAAAAATCTGAAAATTTATAAGTAAATACTCGAATGTTACTTTAGCGCAAGTTTCTACAAAGATTATATTATGTATAATGATTTATTAGGGCACGACGATGTTAATCGCCATTTTGTTACGTCAGAAGAAGGAACGTGGGGCACCGGAGGAGTGGCGTTAATGCAGGAATTTCATTGATAACTTGTGGGCGAGAGCGGGATGCAGCTAGATGCTGCACTATTACTGTCACCAGCGTTAATAACCTTATAATTAATAGACCGAGATATTCCTCTTGATTTGCCGCCCGCTATCGACTTTACATAGCGGTACACACAGTAGAACAGATATACTTATACTATCACGCTTATAAATATTACGAGAACAAAAAATAACTCGTCCTTTGTGTCCTAACTTTTCTCGCATATTTTTGCTCGCATGAGAAGTTGCACTTTGATAAATCGTATACATTATTATTACATGTTGAGACGAAACAGTTGATTGAAAGCTTATTGCGATGAAATAATAGGTATATACGCGAGGGAGGCCCCAAGTCCTGGTTAGCGCGTTTTACGTAATACATATGCAAAGAAGATAACCAATTTAGTTTTTTTTAGTTTTTCGTTGGAAATTCATTTTGTTAAAATAAATGCTAAAAGTGACTAAATTATGCTTCCAGTATAGTTCAATGCACATCAGTAGTTCAGAAATAAGTATTGGTAGTGTTAGAAATATAGTTCACTGGAGATATACCATTGTCGCCCGCATAATCCGCTGTGAAGAAGCTCCTGTGTTGTGTGGGCTACACCAAGAAAGGACGCGACCAAGTCTAGTCTAGTCAAGTTAGTCTTCAGTAGCGAGGCGTTTATTTCTCTCAGATAGGTTTATCCTGTTTGAGTTTATAAGTGGTTGTCCATGGGTTGCAGCGACCACTTAACATCAGAAGGACGTTGTTCTTCATACAAAAAATTCTTAACACGTTGTTAGTATAAAGAAACGTGAAATTTGCAGATTTCTAACCTGTATAGATAGAGGAGATAAAAGAACATTGTAAACGAAGATTGTAAATTGTTTCGCTTCTCATTTTAGCTTAGGTGAGCCGTCATCGTCGCACGCCTACTTACCGTTGCATGGCGGATTCGACTCGGAGTGGGTTAATTTCGGCAATTAATTTGTGAAACATAAGCGTGCCACCTCATAACTAATTAAGACTGACTGACCGCATATCGAATGTATTATTATTTTTTGTGCCAGTTTTAATTTACCTATTTTTCTATTACAAAAAAAGGTATCTTTATGTTTCCAACAATATGTAAGTGAGTCGACGATTACGTTTCCACTGAAACGAAAGATTTTCTTAATACTAAAATGGGTGTGGTAGGGATACCAACCGGTCGAATCATAATGGCTCTATTTTCAAAATGTAGGTTAAAAATTGATTTAAAAAGAAAACTAGTTTTCCACAGAGTATTTATTTTAAATGATATTTATATTGTTATTAAGACTGTAATTGATCGTCTTGTCGCCTGTCTCCCGAGCTCGTGCCAAATTGTTGTTTTGTCTACGTAAGGTGGTCAGCAAGATCATCTTAGAAATTGGAGATGCCATGGAATTGGGGCACCAGTATCTGTTTTTTTTTTTTGGAAAAAATGGTATGATTTTGTGTAGGGATAAAATGTCTTTTGTAGACACTTTGAAAATTGAGGAATTTAGAATAGAAACGATTGAAATGCGTCGTAATTGGTAGGAGATATGAAGAGGGATTTCTGGGTTTGTTGCCTTGTACTATATAACCTTCCTTCTGAACCAAGCTATGAGTTTGCTATATTATCAATGTGTATTGTTGTTGCAAATGTTAATAGACTGTCAATTGATTGTGTACTGATGGGCCGTCCTCATTTGCCAAATTTGGTGATACTATGAGGGATTTCGACAAGTTTTTTTTATTGTAAAGTGAAACTAGCGGGAGGGATGGCAAATATGGTGTAGAGGAAAGGACAGTTCATTAGTAGTTGCGGCGATCGGAGCCAAATCGCGTGGCGTGCGGGGGCATCGACCCGCGCCGGCGCAGACGTTGCCGTCACCGCCGCCGACGCCGGTCGGTGAAACTATTTCACTGAAAAATCCGCCGGCGCGCCGTATCATTGAAGTCAACCTTGACGATTTGTCGCGTCGTCTATACAGCCGCGTGGGTGCCCCCAGCATACCTATTCATAACCGTTAAATATTGGCACCTCGCTCATATTAGCGGACATTTTCGAAAAACGCAAACATGCGATTTCGTTTTTCGTTCTTTCGTTATATTTATTTAATCGGATATCTTCGAAAATTGCAAACTCACGATTTCGTTTTTATTGTACACTTAAGACTTTCAATCGTAATCAACAAAAAGTTTGCAAATATTCTGGTTATTTCGAAGTGAAATGTCTTCCAGCTCAGGATTAAAGTATGCATAATAATATACTAATACCTAGGTTGAAGCATTGATGTGTGAAGCGATTTAGTACGCATCAAAATATATACCACCATATGTACGTATATGTACGCATAGAACGTAAATATAATCTTTAATCTTATATTTTCATAATGTTACAAATATAAAACAAAATGTCCCTACTACAATATAAAAGTGAAGCATTAGCCGTTCGTTTGTGTTATTAACGCGAAAATTGCTGATTTTCTACATCAAAATTTGTACAAAGATTGCACCTTCCTTTGGCCTCGAAGCCTATACATTATCTCGCTATATTAAGTAAGAAGTGAGCAATAACAAAAATGGCCTCCTAAAGCTATATTTTTCAAATTTCATATTGCTATAATGATTGCAGCAGGCGCATAAGCTTATATTACATACACAAAGGCGCGAGTCTCGCTCGTCTTCAATAAATTGAGTGCTAATAAGCCTGACGTACAATTTGGTTTTCACGATAGACGTAATTAATTGCACGTACTCTAATATACGAATGTGATTAATTTTTACTTTTAGAATTTTCAACAGAAAAATGCAAGTGAAAGCAATGTGGAACAATTGTGTTTTAGTATCATAAAAACTATTTGCGAGTAAAGATCGTTGTAGAGCAAACATATCCTCCCCACGCGTATCATAGACATACCTACTCTGACTCAGACTTATTTTTTGTCTACATAATCTTTAAAATCTAATATATTTCGTAGCGCAAAAATCTGTAAAAGTAATTGCAAGTAGTTGATAACAATTTTGAGTGAAACTTTCTGACATTTGAATTTTTCACTTTAATCTCCTAAACATTTTTTTATATGTAAGAATAGTAACAAACGAGCATGTAAACCACCTGATATTAAGTAGTCGCAGCCCATGGAGATCCGCGTACAACCACAAACACGAGCGAAATCCTATCTGAGCTCGAACGTAGACACGTTACTACTCCTGAGGACTGAGATGGTCGCCTCGCTCTAGGGTGTGGCCGGCAACCGCACTTCTCCAACCGAAACACAATAATGCTTTACGGTGGATTATGAACATACTTTAAAGAGCTGAGTATACTTTATGTTGAGCGAAAAGTGTATTTAAGCGATGTGAATAAAAAATTTGTAAACTTTTGAGTTTGTTTCACAAGGTGGAACTACAGTTCAAGTTGGTTTTAACGCCGCCCTCAAGATTTGATGTAAAGTAGTTCTTGTACTTCGCTCCAACCGAAAGTACGGACGCCGGCTACACCTACAAGCGAAGCGATCTCAGTCCTCAGGAGTAGTAACGTACATACATATGTATGAAGGACATCAGGCAGAACTTTAATCTTGTTTGAAGTTGGACGTTTGTGACCATGGACAACAGAGACTATTTGATATCAGGTGAATTACACGTTCTTTTACGACTTTTTCAACATAAGAAAATGGAAGTATCAAATGTGCTTGCAGTCCACCTTACGGTAGTGGCAACTTAGTGGCTATTCCCGATAGGTTTGCTCCTCAAATGTAAGTGAGCCAGTAACCACACCTTTCCACCGAAAGCAAGCATATCTTACGTTAGAAGTATGCATTGAAGTATTTCTTCATTCCAGTTGAGTTTCTACATCAAGCTGAAACTGAATTTTCAAAAACCAATGATCGAATAATCAACGTTTGTTTTGATAAATCCATATACATAATTATAGCCACCTCTTTACTTTTGTATGCCAAAATTATATTTTGTGCACTTAAATTAATGAATTTTGATTTAGATATATCTCGATAAATCTTAAAATAAGCGAGAATTAAAAAAAAAGATCTTAACACATTCAATATCTTCTCTTACATTTGTTCAATAATATTTTTTTCCTAAACATCCAATATGAACATACGTAAAGTAATCAGATTAATATGTAAAAAATCTAGATATTATATCTAGGTAATTCAATAGATATCTGTCTAGACTAATATATTTATAGATATATTTTTCACGCTCATCTCTGTACTCCCAACTGTGTTTAATATTATAAAATTTAATACAAAATTTATTCTGGGCAAAAGGTGACCTGATAAATACTCTGGGTAAATATTCTGGGTAAAAAGGATATATGACTCTCTGCAATATTCTTCTATTATTATCTCTCTTATATCTCCATCGTAAAAAGAGGAATGGACGAAGTTTGCCTAGTGTGTTGGAATGTTAGAAGCCTGTGTCTGTTTGTTTGTGTTATGTTTGTGTGATTTGGTTCTGTTATTGATAATACCTCACAGGCGAATCAAACGATTTAAATGTTTTTTTTATATATATAATTATTAAAAAGCAGATTTAATTTCAGTAGATCGTATCTAGGAAACTCCTCTTTAGTTTGAAAATTATCGATTATTTTCTACGATAACATAAAGAAAATCATTCGTATAATGGAAAGGTATGCACACGCACACACGGACAGTCAAACAGTAATGTTGGGTTTCATAATTTATGCAAGGATACTAATAATCCTAAGCCGTTAACCGGATAGTATGAGTACCTTAATCGGATAATCAATTGCTTTGAGGTTTTAAGGACGCCACTAACATGGCTATCACGCTAGTAAGGTGATACTTATAACTATAGGAATGTCAATGGGCTACGCAGAAATATTGCCCACTGATAATACCGGGACATTGTCCTTGTTAATTTTTAAAGATTGTCCTGTTACAAGAGAAGAGGTAATATATTTTAGTGCAATCCCTTAAATATATCGTAAGAAACTTATCTACACGATTTTCAACTGATATTATCGCGGAATCCATACATTATGTTATATAACATTGTGAGCCATGCAACTGGTTCGAAATATCGGCAAATAAAAATAAAAAATGTTAATAGTGAGTACCCGTTATAGTACATAATGAAAATTTCTCTATATACTATTGCCCTAGTTTAAAGGCAACAAAGTAAAAAATATGTATGTATGTAAAAAATGTAAGTAAAAAAATGGGACATCGCTTTTCTCAAGATGAGACAACAGACAGATAGATAAAGCAAAGCTTAAAAATTTATAATTTGGTCTCTATTATTAATAATTGATATAAAAATAAGTTTCTCATTTTGTTCTACGTACAGATTGATATAGTGTTAGAAAATACAAACTCAGATTTTTCAAGATGCAAATATAGTTCATAAATTTTCTTAGAGCGAAGTGGAAAGATGTCATTAATCAATTTGCATTGTTGCCACATTTTATTTTGCGTCCGATGCTTTTTAAATTTTTCTGTAGTAAAAATAAAAAATCTCATCTATTCGTCATCCATTATATACCCAAAACCGCTACCACGAGTAACCGCTTCCTACATTGGAAAATATAAACAAATAAATATTGCTGTGCTGTTGGTACGGCCCAATTATGTTACAATAAATACATTTCCTTTCAATTCATTCTGGTAATCGTCAATGCATATGAACATCGAAAGCTATCATTTAAATATAGCGAACGGTGATCTGCAGCCTGTTATATCTTCAATGGATAGTAAGAATCCATAATTAACAATAAATTAGCACCAAAAAGAGTCCATTTGGTACCAATTACGAATCCTGAGGATGAGGCACAATACGTCATGCGTGTCAAAATCACCGCATTCTGTGTATCCAAACGCTCATATGGTATACATATCCCAATCCAACCTGCTGTTTTAGGGCATAGATATTAGGTATAGGCTCAATGCAGATACGTGCATGGTATCTGATGTTTGTTTAGTGAGCAATACATCCTTCATATTGTAGATATACAGAAGCGCAAGCGTGCTGTATTAGAGCAGACATACTAAGCATTATGCACAATGTAGATACATGTACGATGTATGTATAGTGCAAGGGATATTAGCGAGCAATGCAGACGAGCCCGCGCGGCAGCGGTGCAGCGGCGGTGCGGTGGCGGCGCGGCACGCAGCCAGCGCAGGAGGGTGGCGCCCGAGTATAATGGGAGTCGGCAACCGCTTTGTACCCGGCGCTGTTATTATGCAGATTAACACCGCCGGGAATTTGTTCAAATATCGTAACAAGCGCTCCTCCCGGCGCCGGCGCCGATCGCCCTCTTGTAATTTACGATTCGAGCCTCGGGAATGTAATGTGTCGGCGTTCGCTCCTTTCACAGAATTTGGTGTTGTTCCATCCATTTTATATTACACTTATCTCGCTACATCTGAATATAGATTGGATGCCTTTACTTCATTAAACCTTCATTTATTTTCGATTTCTTTGCTCTGTTTCGATCTCTCTTTCTTTCCCCTTAACAAGGTTGGAATGCTTAAGTTTTTTTTTATATACTTCACACTTGCATGCGTTACTAGTAAATTTAACTTAATTTGTCTAAGGATATTTAGACATTTTATATAAATTTTCTCTTATATCATCTTGTTTTCTCCTTGACAACGTCAAGTAATAAAAATACGTCAATGCGTTTAAAAAAGTAGCTATGATATGACCCCTTTGTATGAAGAAATTTAAAAAATGAAGTCCCGATACCTTTAATGTTGTTCATTGTCGGGCTGTCTCAGTGTTTTGTGAATAGTAAACCTGGTTTGTAAATCAGACGTGATCTTCGACCACGATATTAACGAGGTTTTATAGGAAAATGTATGTATGTTATCAATAAATAGCTTTCTCGTCAAATACGCTATGCCTCATATGTGTTCAGGTGGCTGTTAGACTTTTTGTATCCCACAACTGAACATGGAATTCTCACCAAAACTGGAGAGCTGAAGCATTCTTTATGAAAACTTCTATTATTTCCGATTTTAAACTGATATTATCGCGGAATCCATACATTATGCAATATAACGGGTACTCACGCAATATAACGCAAAAAGGAAAAACGAACTAGACGTAAGGTAGATAGATTAATCAGTCACTAGCAGCTGTCAACAGTTGACCCCCCCGCCGCAGTTTCGCTGTGACCACGAGCCATGCAACTGGTTCGAAATATCGGCAATAAAAAATCAAAAATCGTTAATCGTGAGTACCCGTTATATTGCAAAATTCTATTATTTCTATTTTCCGTTTCTACATTATAACTTAACATTCGAAGATTTTTTCATGTATGCTTTATGTACTTACTATTTGCACAGAAGTGTCGGGTCGGGAATCGCAGCAGTAAAATAAATGTAGGGAGCAGGAGAAGTGGGGGAGGGGTCGGCGCGAAGCCGCGTGTCCGGCCGCATTCCTGCGAAGCCTCCGACCCGCCCTGCCGCGCGCCGAACTTTCTGCTTTCCCAACAGGACGGAATGCCGCCTAATACTCCTTACTCCATTCGAGTCTTCGTCCAACTTCGCAAACTAATTTTTGCCTTGCGAATTCCTTCACCTTTGTATAATAAGTAACAACATGATGTGATTTGACGCGGCGTTATTTTCTTTACAGTTTTCCTCATTGACTACGTTGTCGTGTGGTGGTTTTCTAGTGTTTGACGTCGGTCTGCAGCTAATGAATTGTTGAGTATGGCGATTTGAAATGACTGCATCTGACATTGTTTGTTGTTTGTGGGTCTTTAGGTGAAGTTTGTCTTTAATAAGGTTTAAAAAATATCAACTGCTGCATTTTTGACGAATACATGTTTGTTGCGGAAGAAATTCATCCTACCTTTATAACATGAGCTTAAGTTAATTTGTAATATTTAAAATGGTTTACGTTATTTTTTAATAATAATATCCCGAGGAAATTATTATTAAATTATCCTGTTAAAACTTAACATTTTTAAAGTACACCTTTTTGTATATAATGACTTAGTGTCAAATGTCGTACTTAAAATTTATAAAAACTATTGCAGAAGAGCTTAATGATAAATGAAATTGACATTAGTAGAGGAAATATCACATGGTCTAGAATAATACATATCCGATTGGCGGCCAGTATTTGCAGTAAGTTTCCATTTATTTCAAACTTACTGCAGTACTGAAACTAGAATATGAAATTTTAAACAATTTCAGTACACTCTAGAAACCCTCGCATATTTTCTATTGCAAAATTATATTTCCGTTTTTAATAATATCGACCGATATATTTATCTTTTTGCACTCAATTTGTTCTTTTATACCTGTGTTACCCAAACTGCTCGATTTCCCGACACTCTTTTAGCAATTCATCTTTCATCCAAATTTTATCTCTCTATATATATAGTGTCAATAATCTCCGAATAAAATGGCCGTGATTTACGGATGTGAAAACATATATAAGTTCGTTTATGCCATTGGTTACGGAGCGAAAAAGTTCGGGCATTCCTGCACTATGCAGCACAGGCTAGCTCGTGTATGGTGGCGCGAGACGGATTCACGAATGTTGCACTTGTTTTTACGCACGCGCACACCGTGTGGTGCATGACCCCGGTGGAATGTGCCACGTGCACTAGCCGATGGAATGCGCAACTGTTTGCTTTTTCATTTTTTTCTTCACACACAATACACACAGTACCTTAGGACAAACTGGCTTAACGTACGTGTTTTTGACGAGTTATTGAGTTAAGGTATGAAATGAAATGAATTAAACCATTTATTTTGTATTAGCCTATGAGAGGCACTTACAAATTGTCAGTTACATGTTTTCTTTAAATTATTGCCGGTTCAAAATGAAACTTCTTCTGATCCATTGAAAGATGTTTTAATTGCATTTCTTGACGTTATTGTATGCTGAAAATGTGTAGATAGTCCAATGTAAGTGTATTGAAAAGTATGTTATCAGTATGTTTATTTTGTGAGCATTTTGACATCTAATTTAGTTATTACTAAAATTCAAAGTTATATAGAAAACTGATTCTTATTGGTCGATGCATAACTTAATAACTTACGGTTAATGAATGAATCACTTACTTACCTACCTAGTAAAGAAAACGGAACTTATAATATCATTATGAGGAACTGCTGCCAAATGTATTTTGACTGTATTTAATTGAAATTCTGTGGCAGCGCAAGCGATGCTGCTTCGGCTCAATTTGATTTACTTAACAATGGATACACTTAACATTGGAAGCTCTCAAAAATGTGTACTAACTTTAGATCTTGTTTGTTCATGCGTAAATAAACAAAATATTTACTGGGCAAAGAAAATGATAATTGACAAAGTCCTGAATCAAGTCTACAAACACAATAATAATCTTTTATATATGATCTTTTATAGAGACAGAGACACCAAGATCGCAGAGTTAACTATGAACCTTCAATAACTGTGGCACTTTAAGAGTGAGAATAATCGTTTATAATAAGTAAGGACTCATGTCCTTGAAAGGACATGAGTCCTTTCAAGGAAAGAACTGTTTAAATTAATTTAATGGAATTTTGTAACATGTTTCATATAATAATAGTAAATAAAAACAAGATCTTTTAAATATTAGTTAGTGTAATTATTATAGAGTTTATATATCTATCAGAAGTTTCGAAAGAAAGGAAGTACATATCCATTTGCAAGAGTGACCAAAATGATTGCGATGTTCACATATACTTTCTACGACAGAAATAGAGCGTTCAGTAAACGCACGTCCGCTCATAAAGCAAGACAAGGATATTAGGCGGAAGCACGGCAAGCGATGCCGGAAAGCGCGCCGGAAGATGCCGCTCCGTGGATGCTCTAGATGCGCTTTTACTATTTCCTGTGCATACGTATGGACACCGGACGTCTTCGACTGTACTCGTACGCTGATGACTCACCCTACTGTTTCACGTCTCATTGTTATCATTGATAACCGTTAATCGCGATCACGTGCGCCTTGATTTCTGATGGCTGGATTTGTACTCTACGGACCGTCTCTTACCGTGTTAACGGATTTTCTTGAAATATATATATTTTTTATTTTTAAATGGATTATGTTCAGAATATTTAATTCAAAGTACATTCTTTAACACTTTCCCTATGACTATAACACTGCTGTGTAACGCGCTTGCGGCTCGTACACACCTGTGTTGGAGGGACAAATCTGTATGGATTTCGGGCGAACAATAGTTCTGTTTTTATGTTGGCGCTACAAGACTGAGGCGGAAATTAAGCCTCTGTAGATCTCTGTAGATATCTGTAGATCTGTAGGTCTTCGTAGATGGTACACAGATACAAAAAAATACAATATTCAAGTAAATTGTAGGCGTATCTTTAGTTTAGTAAAATAAGTTCAAGTTTAGTGCCGCCTCCCGCAATACTGAACCGATCTAATACATATATGAGCGCCGTAATCTAAAGTGTTATTGAATATTTTTAAACTTCATTAGGAGACCATACTTGATATATGAAAACATACCGGAATAGATTTAAGAAAATACAGAAATATCCATATTATTTACGAGAGCACTGGGTTTTTTAATTAATTAGTATACGCATGCACTATATGACCACGTCGGTTTCGCATAGACGAGCGTCATCATGCTAGTTGCACTTGCGTCATAAGCCGACCTAATTGCCTATTATACAAGTTTCCAAGCAGATAACAGAAATTGTACGAGTACTTGCGAATTACAACAATCGCAATGAAAACTTCCTTTTCCTGTGCGAGATAAGTATTCTCTCGAGATTATCATTGCCAAGGTCTCTAATAGTCCAAAAGGCTCGAACCAAAATAAATGATTAGGGCATTAAAGCCTTGACTCACATAACACATGTTATTGGCGATGTTTGGAATTGCGTGTTATTTTTTTAATTTGGGTGACATGGATAGATACACAGAATCAAATACAAAAACAGCCAGACCAAGGACAGATATTTAAATTTATTGTTTATCTAAAATGATTGAAATTGATCACTATTAACGTATGATCGAACCCCAAACCTTTTATACTGTAGGCCTTTTTACAGCTTTGTGTCAGGCGTTTAGCTTTAATTTTCATAATATGTGAAATGAACATATTATCTCCTTCATTTCATCTGCATATAAAGTTGTTGTTGGTTATGTTTATAACATTTTAAACGATCTGCTCAGTGATGTGTATAAATGGCCGTCTTATATAGCGACGAAGTATACGCCAATAACATTTACCCAATCCTAGTATATAAATCAAATTTTAAATTGAAAAGCATACAAGTAAGCAAGTTTTTGGTCAATGCTTCACGAATTACTAAATAAATATATGTAAGTACGTATTTTAGGAATAGACTAGCTAAATTTCAACGTTTTTCGAAAATGTATTTATTTTATTAAATACACAGCCGCATTTCACCTCTTTTTCAATTTATTTTACAATATTTTTTTTAGATAAAATAGAAGTTTAAAAGTGGTAAAACTCTCAAGTTAGCTTGCAGTGGCAGTAAAGTACTTGTATGTAGACAATTCTATCAATAATAGTTGATTGTATTACATTAAGTTTTATAATTGTGTGATAGTCAATTATAGTTAAACCGAAAGTACCACGAACACCCTCATAATCCGCGGATAAGCAATTCCTGTGTTTTGGTAGACATTTTGGTTGCATTACATTTACAATGCGCGGCGATCGTCTTAGTCCGCAGGAGCAATAAGGATACGATCTCAGATATGGCTTCTCCCTTACTCGAGGTTTGACGTCGATGTCCTTCAACTACAGGATGACTTGATATAATTTATTCGATTGTTTGTTTCTTTTGTAATACAAAAAATCAAGTCCTAAACTCGAAGACACGAGTGACTTGGAATCTGTTTGTAAGGTGTTATGTCGATTACCTTATATGGACATCGGCTACGGTTTGCATCGCCAATGAGTTTACATCAGATGCATAATATGCGGATATTTGTAGCTTTTTACTCGTAAAGTCACTTATTAAGTAGGTACATACATATTTATTACAGTATTCAATGAGTCACTGTTATTCGAACTGGTTCTGGTCATATGCATAGATTTTCCAAGTATTGGATGACTAAAATGATAATATGAATAAGTCGATTGTATGACTGTGCAAGGAACTGGCACCGCCCTTGGCATGTCCGATAGCGTATATTTACATAATTTATAATTAATTTAAGGCACCACTAAAAGTTTTGTGGCAACTATAAACTCCAGTCATACAGGTTTCATTATTAGGTATTGCCAATTTGTGTTTCTTTGCTCGATGGTAAAAACTTCAAATTATTTCATGGGGCTATTTTTGTTTCTAAGGGCTGTTTTGTAGGGGAGAAGTTTCATAATTTTAATGTAGACTAGAATATCACTTAAAAGACGCAAGAACTAGAATATGATGTTTTATTACAAAATCTCTGCCCTTATTGTTGGATTTGAAGTTCTTTCGGCCACGTTCTCTACTCTGTGGTAGACTACACTTTATATAGATTAAGAAAGACGTATGGATCAAGAAAAAATAAAAATGTAGTTCGTTTCGATTACACACGATATACTGAATGCAAGCGAAACGTGTAACCAAAGAACTTTACGCACAACAATGGTACACAGAAGAACGAATAACTTACGATATAAGGAGTGATGAAGTATGATTTCGGCCTCAAACAGGTAGATGTGGGTTTGAAATCTTTCACACACGTCTTGATTTTTCGTAATTATGTGTATTAGTATTTACGATTTTACATGTTAACAAGAACGAAAATGAAAAAGCTAGTATTTTTTAATACTTATATCTACTTCCTCTTGTCTTACGCAGTAGAACTATAAAACCGCACGATTAGGGTCCTACCAAATATTTAATATTATGTACCGACCTTAAAAGTATCTATCGAAATACTCGGTCATGCATGAATCGCCTTTAAAGGAACTTTAGACTGCGGCGCCAGTAACACATGAGTAAACCCGTGTAGGTTATTCATTACAAATACCTATCAGTGCACGATTATCCGCAAAACGCAACCACTGACTAACGCGAAAGGCTCGCAAGGAATTTTGCAGGTAGTGAAGGAAATCCGCAATGGCGCTTAGAATAATATAGCATACAGTACAGTTCACGTACTTTGCTCATCTATGATATCATATCAATTTGCATAAGTGATGTTATCGTCAATGGGGCGTTGGGTGAATGCGAATTGGATTTTACCGAGACGTTTTTTTACCGTTTATTTCCCGTGAAAAACTTGTCCCTCATAGCATTCTTAACGGAATTAGAGCTTTTGGAGTCTATTTTTTTAATAATTATTTTTAAGATTGAAACACAAAACTTAATAATATATCATAATACAATTATGTATGAAAAATGGAAAAGACAGTTATTGATCCCTTATAAATACTATTGCTTATAAATTGTAGTAATACTTTACGTTATGATAGTACCAAACGACCATCCAATCGCTACCGGGTCTCAAGTCTGAGATCGTACGTAAATGCGTTGCCACTCCTTGAGGTCCAAAATTACCTCACGTACGTGTCGCCGATAACCACACTTCCCTAAATGAAACACAAGAATTGCTTCACGTTAACAGATTATGAGGACAGTGGTATTTCCTTAGTAGAATAGTACCTGTACATCGAGGTACATAATAATCATCAAATTATATTCTAACCTCAAAAAAAATTAAAAATCTTTTATATCGCGCCCAGACACATCAAGCTATTTACCACTTCGATTTGTCTGTTTATTTTGATAGTCTCCATGAGTATGTTGAAAAAAAAAAACAAAATTATAACACGCTCAAGATAGCAGATGTAGCCGCAAATTATGTGATGGACAATTTGTTCAATGTCACAATCTGGATTCTAGCCAAAAATGTCACAATAAAGAGAAAGACGTAAACACAGCCGCATTCTAATTAAAAAAAAGGTCGAATCGCTGAGGTCGTCTCGTCTGCTCGAGATATGTCTCGCCAAAAGTGAGTCATTAAATAGTCTGCGATAAATATATTTCTGGAAATGAAACGACGATGTTTCAGAAAAGATTTCCACTGGACTTAATAAAATAATCTATTCGAACAGAAGTTTACATATTATGACGAAATGGCAAATTTCGCTACTTTCTCCACTTTATAGCAGCAATGTTTGTGCCCCTGCTTTCTTGTTCAAATCTGTGTAACGCCTTCGTTCAACTTTTTGTGTACTTATTACTAATTTTGCATTTCGGGTGCTACATTGCCATCGCCCTACAGCACCGACGCTATTTTCCTTATAGTAATTAAATGTATTTTGAAACTTTTGTCCTGATGACATATTTTCAAAGTACCTACTAGACTAATAATCTAAATTCATCAAAAGTATCAATACGTTTGATGTTATATTGTCTGTTACCGCCCGTACACAACTAGCCATCGACACAGATCAGCCTCACCTATAGTGGATCATAATAATTTGTGGTGCTCTGTCTAGGGGCTAAGATAGTAACCATCACGGTAACATGGCACTGATATGTACGCTAGCCGGGATTCACAACTTTCCACCGAAATATATTAAATATGTATAT
Organism: Phocides pigmalion okeechobee; assembly: GCA_018251015.1. Taxonomy (NCBI): domain Eukaryota; kingdom Metazoa; phylum Arthropoda; class Insecta; order Lepidoptera; family Hesperiidae; genus Phocides; species Phocides pigmalion. Next base: position 19,627 of record DWON01000563.1, read on the forward strand.
CTGTATATAGTAGATATATTTTTACGTTTTAATTGTATATGGATGTGTATGTCTCCGGCGAATCGATTCTACCATCTTGCATAACCTCCCCAAAGGCCTAACATTAGACAATTACCAATGCCCTTAATTTTGAACGTAAATATAGTATTAATATGCTAGTGGGGGCGCCCACTTTCTGTCGATAAACCCAAATAAAACTACTTAATGCTTGCAGTTCTGATTTTTGGTTTGTTGTTGTTACCTGAAGTAAATGTATGTCAGGATTTACTCTTTTGAACTTATAAATATACCCTTACTATTAAATAAAGGTAAAGGGTTCTTTTAGTTTATCTTACGGGAATTCTACTTTAACGATTTAATCTATCGCAAATTTTGTACACTGAGTGTCCGCTGCCCGTACCTCTGATGTCGTTATATATTGGAATTGACAAAAAATAGTAAAACATTGTAAGCAATATTTTAAAAACTACGTATTGTTATACGGTTTATAGCAGCTTTCATTTTACATCAGAGTCATAGGTTAACGCTATAGTATTTTATAATTTCCATCTTAAATAATCTTAAACTAAATATTGTTTTCCTTGAAGAAAATATAGCTCTGTTGAATGACAAAATAACAACATCTATGTAGTTTGTAATTGACGTAGACCGAGGTAGACTATTGTGTAACATGGTCTTCGTATCACGTGTTTTCGTGCTTCGTGCGTTTGGCATCGTCTTAATAGAACGCGATTGCGCTATCATACTGCCTGTTCGCACGAACTTTGATCAATCAACCTAGCTTAATTCTTAAGGTTCCGTAGCGAAACGACAAAAGGAGCCCTTCGGCGAGCCCCAGCCGCTCTTGTTTGTCTTGACTGTTTTTGAACTATAGGATGGAAAATTAAAAAAAAATGTAGCAGTGAAAATATTCAAAGAAAATTGTTTTATCCAAGTTTTATGTAGTTTTTGGATATGAAATGTTTTTGATTATTTTTTTCTGACTACGGAACCTTTTCCTGTGCGCGGTGCTAACGCGTAATTGGCAGCTTTTTATAGAAAGGTGACATAATATCGATATAGGAAATGCTTACATTGCTTAGTAGATTTAAATATTAACACTTTTTGCAATGTTGCCCTGAATATATAACATTAATGACCCGTTTCACTACTTGCTGATAAACTGCCCGATTGCCAATCCACAACATATTTGACAGATGCCATATTATAATATATTTCAAAGATCTTTCAAGATAATGAAAATAAGTCATGAAACATACCCTTAGTTTGATTGAAGTCAAAATGTATTTAATTTGACTGTTTTTGTAATTTATGATTCATATATATTAGTTTAAATTTAATGACAATCTTAATATAAAAATGAAATATGTATAATTTAGGTCAAATGATTAATAATTTGGTACTTAGTACTAAAATGAATTCTTCAATATAATTTGGTCTTGCCGCATCGTTTTTACAAATAAGTATTTTAGGTTAGTAGTTAGGGATATAATTTTGTTTACTAAAATATGTAAATGACGCGGTTGTATTATTTATCATTAGTACTTAAACATGAGTGTGAATAATGTTAACCTGTTTTATAATAGCCGTGAGTCGGGCGTCGTGCCACATTCCACTCGGGACGCGTACGTAATAGAACTTTGTGCTTGCCGTAAGTCCTTCCGTTTAATTTAAACCTTCTATTGATTAACACTTCATTTGGATATGTTTAATACTGGATTTGTTAAAAAAATATTATTTGATTTCTAAAGCTTGCAGATTAAATTCCAGTATATATAAATATTATCTTGTTTAGTTTGTGGAACCGTTCTGGAACCGTCATTTCTAGAAAAAAGTTATTTATGAATGATAGTAATATAAATTACTACGGCATGTGATGTGATTAAATCTACTTTATTTAACATTAATTAAAGTCGATATTTGTAGCCAGCATATCGGTATTTTTAATACATCTAGCTATATATTTGGTTAGTGGTCAACGATTACACGTGTAGGCTGAATAGATAAATCCTTATACGAAATGAAGTGTGCGTGCGGTCTGGACACACAAAGAGTTAACGGTAATGCACCAAGCCACCTGACTGGACAAACAACCTGCTTTTCTCACAGGAAACCGGCGATCGATCAAACTACGCCGGCAGTATGCAAACATACGCATCGGCAGATATGCTGCGCCGAAAGGAACGCTTCACCGCGAGCGAGAGGGACGCATCTATAGCGGGTGACGGACGTAGGATGGAACGCAGCAAGTCCGGCATCAAATCCGTGCGCGTGCGCTTACGAATTGCATTCCCATACAGGGTAACGGCGCTCGTTTTCCTTTCTCGTTCCTTCCAAAGGTCTCACGGCGACCTCTCGCTCCCACAACATGAATGGAGGCGCCATGGAATGCGGTCGCGTGACGTGCGCGGCGCCGACGCCGATCTCGATGCACTTTAACATAGGGCTAGTTTTGCCTTTGTAGGTTCTATTTTACTATAACTGGCGATAACTACTGAGTGATATTGTTTTCTTAAAATAGCGTTGACAATTTTTTGTGCTTGGTAGTATATCCATACATGAGGAGTTTGTAGGGAATACTTTAACAATACGTTTGACTCCGTTCTCCGACAGATTGTTTAGGTTTCAGGACTATTCAGGGCGTGAATGCAGAGATCGCCGCGCCACTTACTTGAACCGGTCCGTGGGAATCGTCTACTTCAACACAAACAACCGAAACTGTCTTCTTGTTAATAACGCACCAAGAATTAATTTCATTTTGAATAATTTCAATAAATTCCAACATATAATTAACATTTACTGGATTCTTGAATGTTGATCGTTTGATTAGTCATTTTAATGATGTCTTTTACAGTTAGTGATCTGAATGCGACGTAAATTTTGTTTGGCAATCGGTTTCTCGTTATTGATACCTCTCATCTGTCCCGCCGTCGAATCGGTTAACGTCCTTCGCTATTGATGATCGCCGCCGCTGCGAGCTTTATGAAGGAATTCGTCGACTCGCGTGTAATCTTTTACGCTTTCCAATGTTTATTAATTGCTCGCTCGTTCAATACATACTACAGTTGTATCATTCATCACATAAATTTCAACAAAATATGGAAAAGCGTATAACTCGAAAAGGCTAAGATTTTTCACATGCCTAAACGAGCTTTATTTTGATAACGAAATAGAGAAAAGACATATAGTGCACTTGATATTATCACTCGAAAGAATTTTAAGGTCGGCAAGATGTGTTATGGCGTCTTTGAATGGATATAGCACCGAAGCTTGTATGCATCATAAACAACAATTTTAAGCAATGTGTTTGAGACTGATGGGTGCGTTTCCGTACTTTAGAGGACAGGATAAGCGGTCGGGCCCTGTCGTTATCGAAAATATGGTAGATTTTAAACTTCGGGGGATCTATCACTCGCTCTTATTCCCAGCATTACGAATCGGACCAGCGTAATGTAGTATACTCTGTCCAATATTTATGAGTGGACTTGTGTCCCACAGTGGAATATAAAAGTTTTAAGACAGGGTATGTGATATCCGCAGACTAATGCAGGACTGTCTCTGAAGCTCGGGACCAATTCTAGCTACGGCATCTCCTGCAATCATAAGCCTTCTTTTGCATCAAAAGAAATCTTTCTATATCGGGAGTGGTCTGATATGAGGCTATCCTGGGAAGGATGTCTCTGTGAGTGCTCCTATACCATCGACCTGTGCTCGAGTAGATGGGGAATTGGAGCGTCGTGGTACAGCACAAAAGTTGTGATTGTGATGAAATCCTAGTCTCTACAACCACAAGTAAAGACAAACTGATGGAAGTCCATTACCTTTCGAAGGTTTTTCTCCCGAGTATGGGATTCTATTTAGACGGTAATTCCAACCTTTCCAAATTTCCGACCTGTCTTTTTTCTTCTTTCGGTATGTTAAACAAGTCAGTATCTTTTTATTATCTATCGCGTTATTAGAATATCGTCAATGGTAACACTTCAACCACTCATTTTATTGTCTTACATAGCTAATAGAGAAGTCGAATAATGTTCTTCTAACTTTTGTGTTCCTGTTTTTTTCCGCAACAAGGGAAATTAACTGTTTTGCTGGCGCTATGTCCTCAAAAGTAGCAACTCATGTATGATTGACTTCAGGTAGTATCCCTGTGGTTACAGATGTCCATCGATGGTAGCGATAAATTGACATCCTGTAGGCTGTAGACTGCATGCTTGTTTTATAATCATGCTTATTAAACCAACACTAATCCACTTCTGGGGACAGGTCCTCCCTCCTGACCAGTGTGGTGGACTAAGAGCTAACTCCGGCTGTAGTCCGCCTCACTGGGCAATTACGGATTATAAGATTTTCACATTTTTGAAAATTTTACGGAGAATTGTTAGGCATGCAGGTTTCCTCGCAATGTTTTCTTGACCATTAAAACAAGAACTAATTAATTTCTATTATTCTTCGTTTTTAACTTTCGTTTTATAAAAATGTCTGTAATGTATTCAAAACACTTGTTAGAATTTTGTATTGGAACAATTTTTTGTTTTGTCGATGTATATACTTAAATTTAGAGCGTGTCGCAGTGCACGGGTGGCGCAGACGCATATGAGATCGAGTGTACGTTTTTGCACATCGCCCTCGCTCACGAGCCAGTTTGTATTAAGTGTTAGTACACATTAATTTATATCGCGATTTGTGCCGAATTCCCATACAGTGTACATACATTTCGTAATGACCATTATAATCTGTAGATGCTATATTAAATCTCTCTAGTGCAATTGAATTTCATGTGTTTCAAATGTATTTTATTGTAACATTCACAAAATGCCTACTTAATTCTTTTTCGGGTGCGTAGTCGTCTGTGACTGTGTCATTATTTCGTTGGTGATATTTTTATAAGTTTTAACTCTTTATAAATTTTTACTAATAAACTTGTACTAGGTGTAAGGTACTTTCTCCATATACTTTAGGACAACAGTTTGTGGGTAATATTAAAATTTTGATAATATTAACGAAATAGTTACGCGAAGTGAGTGTTGCATTTTAATAATCAACTAAACATCTGTCACGATGTTAACAATGAAAAAGTTTAGCAACAAGACCGTCACCGGGCGAATGTATTGGATATTAATATGCAACTTTTAATCAAAGTAGAGCAGCGTTCGTTCGAAGTTGTCGAGGCGGTGGCGCGATGCAAGAGGCTGCTGCTAGCCTCCCATGCGGAGCCCCGCTGTCTGGCAGCCGGCCCCCTCCCCCTCCCCCGCGCCGCGCGCCTGCACTCCACGCCGCCGGATACCTAGCAACGCAACCACCTTGCCTCACCACCTCATCTACCACCGCTCATTCTGTAATCTACGCACTCATTCGCCTCGACAATATCGCTCTACGCAAATTGCTCTCCTCGTTAAATGGTGCAATACAATTAGAGTCATGGTCTACAATGCCACTTTATACTATGAGGATATTTCGACCTTACCGTTTTCGGATACTTATTACATTTCGCACCTTAAGCCATCTAAACTTTCCATTTCATAAGAAAGTTTTTGTTATCAAATAATATTTAAAGAAATTTGTAATTTATGATGGAACTGATTTCAAAAGGATTCTCAACATTTCAGGTAATCAGCAATTGAGAGTATGTTAATTTTGTAATAAAAGTGTTGTTTGATAGATTCTGGTCGTAACGGTTGGCGCAAAAGGACATAATATCCGCGTCGACTGGTTCTACATATTATGTGTGTCTTTCAGTGGAGTGTGCGTTGGAAGGCTCTAATTGAACAAGTGTAGTGATTGTGGCGCGGCCTCGGCCCGTCGCGCGTAGGTTCGATTGCGACAACTGGCGTCACGAGGTTGTGCAAGTGGTCGATAGAAAATCCGGTGTCGCAGTATGATCGGCAAGTGTGCGGGCTTGGGAGTCCTGCGCGTGCGCTTCACGCCGCGAGGCCGCGGCATGAATGGAGCCGCGGTATGTAGGTCACGGTGTCGTCAATGGGCCGTCGCGTCGACAGGGCCCCGCGCCGCCGCCTCTTGCGCCCCCATCCTATCGTGTCGTGAAAGTTGCCACTACTTTCGCGACTGTCGCACCTCTTCGCACAATAATTTACACTCTAATGCACCAAAACTAAGTCACTTTTCGATTAACGCGGTCGAACGTTCACATCCGCTTCGGCGTTATGCGCTCGCCTCTGACACTTTCTGCAGCGGGTCGTGAGGTGAACTCTACTGCTCCGAGATAGGGTCGCGATTTCGCTAACCACTTGAAATGTATCGTTCGCGCCGTATGCTCGTGCTTAGGAATTCACTTCCGGGTAGGTCGGAAAGTGAAATGGAGTCGTCTGTGATGTAATTGGAATTCGGATGTATCCGGAGTCAGTGTTACTCCGTTCACTTATAAATTTTCTACACAAATCTTTTGACATAATAGACTGCGCGCCGCGACCGTTTCCGTTATACGATAACTGTATAGTTAAAGCGATATTGTGCACGATTGCGACCTACCGCGGCTAAAGATAACTCTTTTATTTTAAATAATATCCATCTGCATACCTTTCAAATCAAGCGTGAAGATGGTATAAACCCGATTTCAATTCACAACTAAGTGTAACAAATTGGTCATTGGCACATCGTACAAATAGCTTCACTTGGGTTATAAAAATATTCTTACAGATACATCAGATCTACTGATGATGATTTTCCTTTTTGATTTCATTAAGTACATGTATTTTATTTGCGTTTTTTGATGTAACATCTCGTTGATAACACGTTCATGGAACTATTGTTCGAGGTGCCTACGTCAGTCTTTCTCAATATATGTATATTTTACGACGCCGAAATTCGCCTTTCAAATCAACTAAAATAGTGGCGGTCATCCACTGATAGATTTGCACATTCGTTTTAATTCCGGACTTGCAACATTCGGGATTACCATTCCTGGGGTATGACTTGGATATCAAAACAAGACCAAAAACCTCTTTAAAAATTGGCTATGTATTAGCTTTATATTAAGGAAGCCAGCAAGCGTTCGTAAAACTTACGTTAAGTGGTACATCTGCATCCAACTCAAACATGACCGAAGTCTCATCTATGTTCGTATGCTGTGACTACTCAACAGGACCAGAATGATCTATTTTTGTATAAATTAGTCAAGCAAAGGCAGTCGGCCCACATGATTAAAATAGGCAACGTTTATGGACAGCCGCCCGCCTTGCTACAAAGTATACCAAGCAACCACGCGATTTCAACTGAAATATGACTAATTCTTTAGAGTTAGGGCGACAATAGTACAGTTTAGGTTCTAACTACAGCTCCACTATTTAAGATACTTGTCTCTCATATCCTTTGCCGATCATCCAGCTGTTTGTGTACCAGTATGAGCACTGTTTATTAAATTTTTATTTCCATAAGAAATGCTCTATTGATGTTCAATTTTAGAAATGTATCAAATATACAATTGACATACAATCAATAAGTGTAACTTAAATTCTAGGTTAGTAGTCACTAATAACATTGCATGATTACGTAAAACATGCATTCTAATTTTTGGATCTTTCCTGTACCCACGACCACAAAGTTGGCAAAGTATTTAAACATAAACGCCAGAGCGTCCAATTTAAATATAATGCGCGATTAATATCAGTGGGTTTTGTAATAGCAAATAAAATAGCGTATCATTACTGTCGCCAAGTAGCTGCTTCGCTGAATCACCGGCATAAAATACGTTCAGGAATGTCATCACTTTAGCCTCTCTATAACACCGTAATGTAGCTTAAGTTAATGGTGAGTAGATTTCTTTAGTGCTACTACCTATTCCGGTTGCTCGCATTTTCAATTAAAACAAAATCTTAATTTTATTTTAAGGAGTTGTTTTTATAATATAGGTTGATTTTCAAAATATAAATCTGGAAAAATTGTATATCATATAGCCACATCTTCTGCAGGTTTTGTTTTTTATGTTAGCTGAATAGCAAAGGCGCGTACAGGATACTGGATATCAAGTATTTGCTTCAGGCCCACACGATTGCGCCAATGCAAAACACGAACTTTCAAAAATGTCATGAGGTTTCCAGTGTCGGTTTTGAAAGTTAGTGTTTTGGATTGGAACAATAGTACATCCAATGACAAAAAGAAATAATATTCTATTTAAGGCTGCACGAAGATATGTATGTGTGTCGCTACTTATGAGGAATAATTGGATTGGATTGGAATCCGTTGGTCGCATCGTTTGAAAGTGTACCCGGCAACCAGGTGCGGCTATGCCGTGTTCTAATCGAAACAAGAATTCCTTTATGTCACATCATGAAGATGGCGGGTCCCTTCCTCGTCGCACTATGGTTCATCTTCTATTTCGACCACGCGAGATTTATTAATATGAGCTTTTTAAAGCGATAAAATATCTTCGTATTTCAATTGCGCATATCCACCTAACTTTTCTTGTTCTTTAGTGCGAATGTAGAGCTGCTTTATAATGTCGTTGTTTTCGTTTGTTTAAAACGTGTATAAGACAAGCAATGCGATTAAATTTCAGATAGGGTACCTTATTTTTTGGATTTGGTGGCAGGTTACAGCCTTTAGTGACTTCATGCCCATTGCCTACTTTTATGGTATAAAAACCTTCAAAAGGAATGAATATATCTTTGTTGTCTTAATAGTTCTCCTGTTAGGCACGAATCGCAGAAGACATTATTAGAGATTTTTGACGTTCGCCCCCGGATGCCACTAAAAAGCGTATATTTCTTTCTCATAGAAGTTATTTACATTACTTAAGGCTGCCAAGTTCTAGTTTTTACTAAGTGCATTCTGTTTTCGTATATAAATTACATAAAATATATTTGCTGGGATAGTAAATACTTGAGACGGTATAGAATAGCGTTCACATCGTCAAGTCTTTTTTCATGGTATATTTCTTCATTTTTAAAGAAAGTAATAGGTAAATATTTTATAGTTATATTACATAGAAAAATTAGAAGTAAACCGGACCTTAGGCTAGGGAGACTGATCTGAAAATGTACATAGTAATGAAGAAAGTCTTGGGCCAGTCTCGCCGGAATGTGTTTAGTATGTGAGACTATTAGCAGCTGGTGCGTCATGGTTATGTATGCCCCGGAGATTTTCAAGAATGTTCTGTCTTTAACTCCTAATGCCCATTTACCTTTAATTTATTCACCGTACTTGTGCTGACAACATTATACTATCAGTTGTTATTGGTATTCCATCGCATTAGGGTGCATTGAGTCTAAACGACTGAATGGTTCTAGTATCGTTCCAGTTATTTTGGTGTTAACTGATATCGAGGACGCTTGGATGTTCGCGTTCATTTTTATTGTTGAGGTTATTTAGCAAATGACGTCACATTGAAAGTAAAGTCGGTCTCGTCGAATTAATTATATCCTCTTTTTTATATAAAAAGGTATAAAGCTATTTAGCATAAAATTAAATAACACTGACTACAATTACTACTGAAAAAACAGCCGAATTGAATCTCCTTCTATATTGGGCGTTACTTTAAAAATTTGATCTATACATATGTACAATGTTTGATTTCTAACTTTCAACATACACAGGGAACTTTCTCTACAACACAAATGTTGTAACAACAATGTAAAGACAATAATACATTCTGACAAAATTGCTTCCATTCGCGACTCAATATCACGTACTCTTCCACGTAACTTCTCCGAGTTAAACGTAGCATTCAATATCGTGACATCTAAATCAATACAAGCCGTTTTCAAGATAGATTAACCTGAAGAGACAACAAAAATGTTCTCGTACATTTCTATAGCATTATTAAAAAAAAATCACAAATACGTAAATTGTATTAATAAATACAGATGACAATAGATCAGAGGAGACAAGAGGCATAAGTTGGACTCTTTACGCCGGCATTTCCAGTACATTTTTGGTAAGACGGTAGACATTATACGATGTTCAAGTGGGCCGGTTGAGCGGCGCACGCGCACATCGTGTAGGCAGCTTTCACCGAGCTCAAAGGCTCCGCGCCGCCGTGCGTGTTTATTAAGTTAACCCTTTTAACAGGAATTCCCGGCTCTTCCGTTTACGCGATTAGTACCTGCTACTCATGTTTTTTTTTCTCCTCGCCACTGTCGTGAAAGCGACCGACCCAAGATCTACTTGAGGCTAATTTATATAATCTATTTACTAAACCGGCAAGCATAAAAATGAAACTAATTTTAAAAAAATGTCACAGGACGTACAAATACTTAGATATATTTTATTTACGAAACTTTAGATATTTTTTATTACGATGAAGACGGTCGCCTCCCTTGTAAGTATAGTCGGAAATCGCATATTTCCAACTGAAACTTCGTCACGACGCGGCTGTGATGGTACCTCGCCGAGCAAAGTATAATTCTACCACCATGCGAATATATTTGAGTCACAAATATTCAAAGTTGTAAATATATGAACTTGTAAATTAATATCATAAGACGTTAATAAAACAGACATTTGAAACTTAAACAAAGAATAATTAATTACACGGTTAATAAAGCGATCGGTTCAGTAAAGCTTTCAAAGATTAACAAACTCAACCACTATATCCAAAGCCAATTATGACATCATGGTCTTTAGGATAACTGTTCAAAATAAATGTAACCCCAAATTACTGGAGGCATTAATTTGGATGAGTTAGTGTTGGTTATGCAAATTACATAGTATTAAGGTATTACGTAATTCCAAGAGTGACCTTTAGTTGGAGGAACAGTTGAGTTTAACGGTGACGGAGGCTGTACAGTTAGTCGCATTCCTAGAGCGGGCCGCGCGGAGGGTGGCAGGTGCAGCCGGGGGAGGGGAACGTCCTCTCGGGGAATGCGCTAGTACATCTCATCTGATAACACCGTTGCATTACGAACCAACGCCGCAGAGTTAAATGGGCGCATTCTTTAGTCCGCTTGCTTTATTGTAATTCTGTTGCATACTCGATTACTGTAAATAAGTTTCAAAGAATAAATCCATGGCGTGCCACTTAAAATTGTCGGATTAAAATTCTTAATTAATCTATTTGTATGTACAACTGAATAAATAATTCACTTTCATTTATATGTTTTTTTCTAAACGATTGAAATATCTCAATGTTTTTTTAAGATAAATATAAAGTAAACGTCAACGAAATAAATTAGCGCAGTATGTGCATATGTAACAAGATTAGACTGAATGAATAATCAATGCTTTCTGTATCTTTAAATAGGTCCTTTATAATTTCAAACGATTCGAAATCTCTAGTCTGACAAGAATCATTATTTTTATACCACTTTTCAGAAATCCAAGTTATCATCGCAATGTCAGCTGAAACATTATCTTCTTCATACGCTTTTAACATGCTTAATTTATTGGACTGCACAAAAATATGTCGTGAATGCTTTTATCTTCTGATCAGTGTATTAATCATACATTTTATTTTTGTTTAAAAAAGAGATTACATAGATTATATCTCTACATTATTATACATGAAATAATAATAACTTTTGATATAACGTAAATCTTAAAAAGTAATTTTGTGAATGCATGTATGTATGTATGTGTGTATGCACGTTTGTATGAATACTATGTACCTACACTTATTTATAACCTTACGTGAAATAATAGTAATTATGTATAATTTAATAGTATGGAGGTAAAACCATCTAGACCCTACATACATAGAGAAAAAAATAATTAAAATCCGTCAAGCTGATTAAGAGAGGAACATATCGCCATCGAAAACACACGTATCGGAATTTAACATATAAGATGAATTAAAAGTACCAAAACGGCTATAATTTGAAGCGAGGCGATCATCTTAGTCCTTAGGAATAGCAACGTATCTACGTTCGAGCTCAGATAGGATTTCGGTCGTATTTGTGGCTGTACGTGGATGTCTATGGGCTGCGACTACTTAACATCAGGTGGTTTGCATGCTCGTTTGCTACTCTTC